>JADMNF010000060.1:0-176500 GCA_016097085.2 Sporothrix curviconia
ATTCCTATTCTTGGCCACTGTGGGGGTTTGAATTGGGAAACTTGGCAATCGTCGGCCCGGAGCCGACCAGTGGCAAGGCATAGAGCCTCTGAGTCGGATAAAGAAATGTAAGGCGTGAACAATGTGAAGGAGAAAACACTTTAGCATCGATCACGATGGCCTTTACGAGTAGGTATCGTGAGTTCAGTCATTTGTAATATATCCCGTAAATATGCAGTTTAATTTACTTATTTTATATGTTTTATTTTATATATCGTGTTATGTTTTTAAGGGTGTTAAATTTTCAATAAAAAAATCAGTTGGGAAAAAAAAATATTTTATTACGTATAAAATACAATAACTATATAATAAGCATACAGAATATAAAATATAAAATATAAAATACAAAATAAAGGAAAATACAAAATACAAAACGTAAAATGTAAAACATAGGATAAATACAAGTGAATTAGTTTTATCAAGTAATATATTCTCCAATAAATAATAAAAATCATCACCACCGCTTAAATAGGCTTACGAGTCATCAAAAGAAATCCATGTATGCCAACGATCACATCATGATGCGGCATCTAGATAGATACTGTAAATTGCTCTGTCCCCGTTTTTACTCTCCATTCTCTGATACAGACTAAAGCTGGCACTTTGTAACTGCTGTCTTCTCTCCACGGCCTCTGGACTCCATTTACCTAATGTCCTTGCACAAGTTTGTCTCGCTTCTCGTCATAGACCAGTTAGGCTCGACGTTCTTTAGAGATGAAAGAAGATTGTGTCTGTTATTCGGCCAGCATTCTTTCTTTCTTTTTTTTTTTCACACCACATCCGTTCACCGCACTCTCGTTTTTTTTTCAACTTCACATTCTTAAGATACCATACCCCCTCTTCCTGCGTCCCCATCCCCTCCTATGAGTGTACCACCCTCCGGACTAGGCACTTACACGATCTCCGTCTCACTGGACCTAGCATTAGCGAGCTCTGCTTTTTTTTCTGATGCGTCAGAAATAAAGTCCTCCTTGCAGCTTTTTTACTACGTTCATCGCGATCCTCTATTCTCCTCTCTGTTTTCTTTTTCTCGTCTGTCACCCCCTTTATTTCTTCTTCTGCCCCTCTTTTCTGGCCGCTTTCTTTGTTTTGTTTCTCCTGACCCTCGCGTAGGATTAGCTTCAGTTTCTTTTCTTTTCTTTTCTTTTGTAAATTCATTCTTTCGTCTGCATTTCTTCCCCTGTTGTCTAATACAGTGCTGACCTCCGTGGCTTGTTCCCTTCGCTCTCCTATCCTATTCCGTACTTTATGCATTCAGAATGCACACATGCAAACATACACACATGGAGAGGCGCCGTACCCTGCCAAGCTTGTACCTTAGACATTGATCCAACCGAGCATGCCCCATATGCCACCCACAGGAGCCGTTTGCTTTCTTTTTCTCTTTCTTCTTTTGCATTCAACATCCTGACGCGCGTAATCTCTTCAGCATCGTTGAAGAGCCCCTATAGGCGTCACTTCAGCATCCCTTTTTGTTTCTGTTTCTGTTTCTGTCTTTGCATTATGTCGATGCTTTCTGGACATATCTTGTCCCTTGTCATGGTTACTCTCCCGCTTCTCGCGTGTCTTTCCCTGCAGCCACGAGCGTATGGAGTTGCCTGCACATGTTGTCATGCCAATATGCTTGGGTCTCGATGCATCCATCAGTTCCAGAGTTTTCATTCTCCTGTTTTCTTGTAGTTTCTTTCTTTGTTGTGTACCATTCTTCACGGACCACATGTTGCCCAGCTACCTCGTGCAGTTCGTCTCTTAATGCCCAATGCACTGTCATTGCCCTCTCTTTCTCGCTTGCCGTCCCTCGCTTCAAGGCAGAGATGTTCGAAACTAGGCCTCCGTGAATCAGGCCTGCCGGACTGCTTCGTCCGGCCAATCTTGCTCTCTAGATACCGCACGAAATGGTCCACAACGAGGTCTCTCGATATCCGGTCTCGGTACTCATATTTTGTTTCTTTGTCTCCTGTCTCCATAGTCGGACATCCCCTCCAGGACTCCGCTGCACTTGTCAGATGTGAGTTGCTCTTTTCAAAAGTATGCCTAGCTCTCATTTCTATTATGTATCATCGGTCTGATTTGGATTCTTTTTCTTTTTCATCATACCTTCGTATCTCCACTTCCATTCCGGTATGGTACCCATTTCCACACCCTCCAGTTTCTATCCCTCCCACTTTTTTTCCTTCTTATCTGTCCCCCCAACTTCGGTGTGCTCTGCGAGCCCTTTAGCAGCCAAGACCATGCCTTCGTTTACAAGCATCTCATGAGGCTCTTTTCTTTCCTTTTTTTCTACTGTTATTCATTCGGTCCATACCCCACCGACCTAGCCGAAATCCGTAACACTCTGTTCTGCCCGAACCTCGCTTGTCACATTCACAACAAGTGGTCTGTTTGATATCGACACCCTCCCCTCCGCTCTCGTTCTTTGTCGTAATAGAGAGTACTTCTTTCGGTCCATGCTTTCTTTTTCCACATCGTTCTCTGTTAGATTGCAATTCTTTCTGTCAGCACCATATGTTTATTTCGTTCTTTGCTGTTGTTTGTTTTGTTTTTCTCTTTTCTGCGAGAGCAAAACACTGGGGACCAAAGAGAAGGCCAGCAAGTGTCGTGGAGGGGAATGAGATTCCACTCTCTCCGTCAACCGGGTCCAACGGACATGCCTCCCCTCTGCCCATGAACACGCCCGGCATCTGAGCTGTGCTAGTCATATGAACACTCTGTTTTTAACAGTCTTGGGTGAAACGAGGCTATACCTCTACGATGCCTGCATTGTATATATAGAATCCGGCGACGCTGTTTCCGTTCGTCTTCCTATTCTCCTCACTGCATCCATCTTTGGTTTTTTTTCCTATTACGGACACGCACTCGACAATTTCCGGCCTCAAGTGAGACGCATTGGTTTGTCCCTCTACTTCACTTCTCTTCTCCAATCTTGCTCGTCTTACCAAGACCGTCTACACTCTTTTATCATACTCGGTCTCGCCGATATTGTCACTCTTTACAAAACCAAACTTTTGCAAAGCTTTACATCTTTCGTGAGATTAAACATCCGTCACTCTTTACATTTACTTTCTCTCGTCATATACTTTTTTTCATTTGCCTTTTACATACCCTTTTAACTTCATATCACTTTTCTACCGTCACAATGAAGGCTACGCAAGTTTCCCTTTTGTCCATGCTCGCCGCTGCGTCGGCCAAGCTGGACCACGACGTCGCCGAGGTGGCCGCCCGTGCTGCGCAGTACCCCACGAGCTGTGTTCTGACCACCGTTCTGCCCACCCTCACGGTGACGCTGCCGGGCGGGAGCCCCACGCGCATGACCGAGTGCCCGGAGCCCACCGTCTACGTCCTACACCACCGTCTACGAGACTTTCTGCTCGACGGGCATGACGGACAAGACGTACACCATCACCAAGACCTGCGGCTCGGCGCCTTGCTCGTGCACGGCTGGCGAGATTCCCGCGGGCTTCACTGTCACTGTCTCTACCTGCACGGCCTGCGGCCCGGAGCCCGTCACCGCCACTCTGACTTGCCCTGGCGGCGCGTACGCCACGGCTGGTGCCGCTGCCGCTGCCACGGCTGGTGCTGGTTCGGACTCGGGCTCGTCTGGTTCTTCTGCCAGTGCCAACGCAAACGCCAATGCTAACGCGAATGCTGGCTCCGGCTCGTCGAGCTCGTCTGCGTCGGCCAATGCAATGCCAATGCCAACGCTGGCTCGGGCTCGTCGGTTCGTCTGCGTCGGCCAACGCCAACGCAAACGCCAATGCTGGCTCTTCGTCTGGTGGCTCGAGCGGCAGCTCCTCTGCTTCTGCGAACGCCAATGCCAATGCTGGCGGCTCGAGCGGCTCGAGCGGCTCGTCCAGCTCTTCTTCTGCTTCTGCGAACGCCAATGCCAATGCCAACTCTGGCTCTTCTGGCTCGTCTTCGGGCTCTTCTGCCTCTGCCAACGCCAATGCCAACGCAAATGCCAACTCTGGCTCTTCTAGCTCTGGTTCTAGCTCCGGCTCTGGCTCCAGCTCTGGCTCCGGCTCCGCGTCGAGCAACTACAGCACTACCGGCGCCGCTGTTCCCACATCGGTCGTCGTTGTCAGCTCCGGTATCAAGTCCATTGCATCTCTTGGCGCTGGGTCCCTTGTGTTTTTCATCGGCGTTCTTTGGCTGTGAGACATTTACGCGGCGTTTACTGCCGTTTTGACAGTTTAATTGTTTCTACTTTTGAGAGGTTTCTCACTTTTACTTCCTGTTTCTTTGTTTTCTTTTCTTTTCTACACTTAACTATTCGCTTCTGGACGAGCAAGGGATAGATTGATTGTGTATGCTTGCTTGATTAATAACCTTTTTTCAATAACCGGGGGAGGGAGTAATTTTTATTTTCTTCATCTTTGTCTTCTCTAAATGATTCGTTTGCCATTGCAGTGTCTTGTTGCTCCTCTCATTCTGATTCTGTTGCCCTTCACACTGTGCACGTTCCAAATAACTCTTAGTGACAGGCGATGTATTTCTCTCTCGTTAAAAAAGTAAACGTCTCGCGTTAAGGTTGGCCTATTTACATCTTTTCTTGCCTATTCTCTTTCGCTTTTTTTCAACAGTCCTACGGCCAACAATACTTGAGTGAGTGTTGCCGCACAGATGAGGACATGCCACGCAGAGACCAGACGGGCGGTCGTTTTGCTGTAAAACCGTCGAGTGTCCGCCAAGCCTATTTAGGATGTCGTCCTAACCGTATTCCTCGCCAATAGGAAAGAGGGAAAGGATCGACTTGGCAGACGGCAGGTGCTAGGCAGCCACTTAACAAAGCCTGTAAAAGGAAGGGCAAGACGCAAAGGGGAAATCACGAGAGGGAGGAAAAAGCGATCGAGATTGGCAATCGCCAGACAATCGCAAAGCATCAACAGAGGCAGTCACAGATCACGACAATAAAAAAAGTGGCCAAAAGAAAAGAAGAAAAAAAACCCAAATTACAATTCTTCGAGCACGGTATCACACAGCAACCTACCCCTGCTTAGACCTGGAATGGAGCACAACGACCCTCCGCCGCCCTACCGGCTCGAAGAAGAGGCCGAGAGCAAGGCAGCCGCGGCAGCCTCGACCGTTCTCGCATCACAAGGCATCCCTCTCAGCACCTTGTCGTCCCGGCCAAGACGCTCGTCTTCGTCGTTTTCGCAAGTGCCTCTGTCAGTCGTCGAGGACAGCCCGCAGGCAGAGCCGCGCCCGACCACAACGGCCTCTGCGACGCCGTCCTCGTCGTCTTCGTCTTCGTCGTCTGGCAGTAGCGGCTACTCGCCCAACAACCCCATGATGGCCGAAGCAGCAGACCCGCACAAGGCTCCCCAATGTTACAGCGGCAGCGGGCGTAGGAGCACTGTCGATCCGGCGTACGCGCAGGGCTGCTGCTTCTCGGAAACGGGCGGGTGCTGCTTCTCAAAGACCAATGGCTGCTGCTTCTCGACGACAGAAGGCTGTTGCTTTTCGGACAACAGGGGATGTTGTTTCTCGGACACCGACGGGTGTTGTTTTTCGGACAGCGAAGGCTGTTGCTTCTCGTCCAACGGTGGCTGCTGCTTCTCGCAAGGGCAGTGAAGGGCAGCGATTCGGACTTAGGCCTTACTTTCTTTTTTTGTCTCTCTTTCCGGCGCGTGATACTCCTTCACTTTGTTTTTGTTTGTTTTTGTTTGTTTCTTTTGCTTCATTTTTGTCTTTATAGGCAGAGGAATGCCTGGGGTTTATTGCCTGGTTTCGTTTTTTTCTTTTCTTTTCGTTTCGTTTCTTTTTTTCGTTTCTTTTTTTCATAACCTTGCCCTTCGCTTTCTTTTCTACCATCTCACTGCACGGAAGGGAGAAGGGAGAGGCGCCCTACATTCGTCCCTCGACTGGTTTCCTGCATCTCTTGGCAGCTGGATTCACCGAACCATCTACTGCATCATGGTACTTTTGTCATTTCCTGTGCTTTCTTTTGCTGGATTTCACGAACCTGACGGTTTTGCTTTTATTTCTCGAAATCACAATTTCTCATTTCTCAATGTTTAGCATCGTACGATTCAATCTACCAATCTCCTTGACGGGCCGTTTCCCCCCAGCCCTTGATGTCCCTTCATTCTCCAGCTTCCACCGCGATCCCCATCTGACGATGCCCCATACATTCCAAAGAGGGCACTGCCGAGATGCGTTTGTTGATGCGTTTGTTCCATTTCAGCGCAAAGCTCAGACTCCCATCCTCGATTAGAGGTCCAGACGAGACCACAAAGCAAAGACGGTGATTTATTCCGTCTTCCAAAGAGTCACAATCCTTTTTTTGGGTTGTTTTTGTGCCACAGCCGCTCTGTCGCTGCGGCTCGAGCGTCTAGAACTCGGGCAAATCTGGTCTGGGCTGGCAAACCTGACATCTCGACTGCACTTGTCGTTCACTGGGCAAGGAACGGCTTGCACTTCGGCGCAAAACGATTTGGTCTTTTTGGCGGCCTCGCACAGCTTCGCATCTTCGAAAACGCAATACTTGTGCCCGCAAATGTAAACGTATGTGATGAAAGCCTGGGTGCACATGGTGATTGTATCGTGGTGGGTGTTGTCTTGTTGCGTTTGCTGGTGTGTTTCGGGGAAGCAGTTTGTTTGCTTTCTGCCAATTCCTTCGCTTAGATCGTACTTTGGTAATTCGCTTGTGGCTATTTGTTGTGCTGGAGAGAAGAGCTGGGTTTTGCCTTTTCCGTTAATCTTGTGTCTTGGTCTTTGCATTGGTATATCGACTTCTACAGAGTCACACGACTCTGTGATGACATTAGCAGATCGGATGAGGAAGTCATGTGAAGCGAGGCACGGCTTACTTTGTCACGAGCACAAAATTCACAGAGTGGGATACTTTTTTCCGACGCTGCCTCCAGCCTGACATATCCATCACCATGCCGTCACCTCAACCCCCGCTTCTTCTGTGATTCCGTCCCTAAACCACTCAATATTCGTACGTTGTCGTAGACGGGAAATTCGTGTATACTTGTTGGTGGCCACATTGTCTCCTCACGGACTTGGACAGTGACATTGTGCGTATCACTGAGCTTTATGACTTCCCCAGAAAGCTGATGCTGTCAGTATCCCGTCAATGAACAAAGACCAACAATTCACAGAACATAAAACTCACAGTGACAACCTCCCATCTAAATGCCGCACGAAGGTAGTCCTCTGCTGACAAGGCACTGTTCAATTTGTCTTCCAATGCTCGCTTGAGACTGATCTCGCCATGGACTCGCCCCTGCGCCGGACTCGCGAGGAGCAGCAGCCTGCCGGCAAACGAGGCACCAAGAAACACCTGGACAGTCGCTGGAAGAGGCAGGCCGGTCTTTTCGATCCCGATACGAACAAAGTAGGCATTTTTGGGCGAGCTGACGGTGGCTCGCCAATTTACCGCGGACGAGATGGCGGACGGGCATACAGCCGGTTGATCTCGGCGGTGACTGCACGGCTTACAGCCCGGGCACTGCTTGTATTATTGCGAACCTGGCTTCCACGAACCTTGGCACCCTGTTGGGCCTTGAGCAGCTCCGGATACGTGTACCCAAACGTGGCAACATTGCGTGCCGAGTTGCCCGTGTGGAACGTCCCGTTGGCTGATGCATAAAACGGCTTCAGCGGGCTGTCTGCCGTGATATTCGTCCCCGGTGCCGTGGCAAACTGGCCTGCCGACGTCTGGTAGTTGTCGTTGGGTCCAAACATAGACGCGTTAAAGTGCACTGCCTGCCACAGCGCAACGTGCCGGTCAATGGCTGCGTGGTGCATCATAAACAGCGGATCAAAGCCGCTGTAGCCCAGGTGCGCAAAGTGGCCCATGGGGTGGATGCCGCCCACAGCCACGTGCACCTCGTTGTGCTCCTGTTCAAAAGATGTGCTGTCGGAGGCCGTCGAGCTCATCTGGCCAAAGTCGGCGACGCGGGCATAAATGTTGTAGACTTGGGCGGCGAGGTCGGCGGCTGCGATATTTGGCGCTGGCCATGCCCTGGTTGCTCGTAAAGTTGTGGTAGGGATCTGGGCAGCGCAGCGTCGCGGGAAAGGTAGCCAAGTGGTTGTCTTCGGGGTCGTCGGGCGGGAAGATTGTGGCATTGAGCGGGAACGGATGGAAACGGTACTGGTACAGTGGGTTGGTAACATTGGCTGCGATGCGACCGTCGGCGGTAACCGGACCGTCACCGTAGGCTGCACCACCTCATCGGGCAGCGCCTTGTCGACCGCCCAGTCCCAGTAGGGTGGCGCCACGTGTCGGCAGCCGCACGGTATGTAGCTGTCACCGTGTCGTTGCCGGTATAGAGAGCAGCAATGGCCTGGACGTGTCGAGCCAGGACCTGCTCAAAGACGGCCACGAGCGGCCGGTGCCAGATGGCAAAGAGCACCTCGTTGTGCGTGCAGTAGCCCGTGAGTGGCGCTCCGTCGACCTGCTCAACGCCGTTCCATGCGATATATGGCCGGCCATGGATGCCGGACAGGCCAAAGTAGGACAGCTCGTCGTCTTGTGGCATGTTCTGCCAGGCCGTCATGGCCTGGATGTAGAGGTCCCTGTGGCATTGGCAGTCAGTGTCCATCCATCTCCCGAGTACTCTTGGAGCACAGAGTTCTGAAGTATCGTTGTCGTATTTTCACCATTGAGGCCCGTTGGCTTGCAGGTCTTGGATGCGTAGACGTGGTGGGTACGTCCCCCTTTCCTGTCAATGCCTGTATGGACACCAGTGACCGGGACAATGCGTGCTTCTACTGCAGGTAGCAGCCCAGCGAGGATGGCGATGATGCTTCCAATGCGCAGCTGCATCTTGTCTGGCGGCCGATCTAGTCTTAAAAAAAGGAGAATCTCTTCGGCGTATCATCGACAAGCTGCACAAGATGTCTCGCGAGACGCTTTCTACTAGACCACCTATTGATTTTTTTCTACCAGCTTCCATCTTTGTCTCGAGGTTTTTATTTTCACGTATCCGGCTCTATTGAACAAACGTGCCATATTTAATGAGCAAGAAGCAACTGTTTTATAGAGTGTCCATGATATGTATCACTTTAGCCGATACTTCCTGTTTGTTTTCCTGTGGGGAGCGGCAAGTTCGGTACGGAGAGGAAGACGCACAGTATTGCCGGTTGATATACTGCGAGAGCGAGCCGTGGTTATTACCATGATTAGAGACATGTTTGGGCCTTGAAGTTTAGAGTAGAGCTGAGCATACAAGATTCTGAGACGTCCACACATACGAGTGCGCCGGTTGGTGCATGTGCCCAGTGCCAACGAGTGGCCCCGTTGCAGCTCGTCCAGATATCAAGAGGTCACGCAACTCAAGGGCCATCAGCTGCAAAGCCATATGCCCCGGCTGTCGACTCGCAGACGCACCCTTAACAAAAACAGGCGGCTGTTTCACCCAACAGTACCGGCCACGGCCGTGCCTGCCCACGGCTAGACGGACGAATACGAACCTCTTGTTGTACCTCAGCCCTTTGTCCATGCTGCAGAAGCAGGACACCCTCCTATACCCGACGTCCTCTTCTCTCCTTATAATCTCTTTTTTTCAATGTTTCTCTTTTTCTTTTTCTTTCCCTTGCTGCATTCTTTTTCTGTTTGTTATTTTTCTGGCCATCTGCCCGTCTATCGACATTGTTCGTGTTTCAAACGAAACTCGATACGATGTCCCGGTCCACGCCTCATCATCCCAATGGCCCATTTGTTCAGGTCACCTCTTATCCAACACCAGGTCATTTAGACCAGCTCCTGGACTCTCGGGAAGTGACGACGGGTCCCATCAAGGCCCCGTTTGTCGAATTTGTTCGTGCCCGCTCTAGGGGCATTATTCGCTTTTGTCCATTCGATGGTAATCTCTCGAGACACCATGTGCAGTATGAGATCTCCAGCTAAGCTTTTTTCGACATCAGCAGGCGAATCAGCTGTAAGCAGCCGGGTCGGCAATCATGTGTCTTGTAAGCCATGTCGGATAGGACAAGCTGTGCACTGACTCTTTTGGCACAGTTGTTGTTGTTAGTCATCATTTAGTCATCATAATCCACTTAGTCATCGTAATCCTTTGGGCAGAGTAAACATTCATACTCGATGCTCTGCGTCGCCAGTCGTAACAGGACCCAACTTACCGTCAATTCATTCCACCTTCAGCTTGCCTCTGCAAGATGGCTCCTCCTACGAACCAAGACCTGAATGCGAATCGCGAAACGCAGTGCATCGCCATTACCCCGAGAGAAAGTATTACCGATGTTCAGATACTTGGTTAAACGGAGCCTGCGGCCGACGGAATGGCAAGAAGCATAACGGCTTTCTGTATGTGCCAACGCTCAACTTGGAGCGAGTCCTCAACGAAGGAGCGTGCCTCAAGTTCCTTGTGGAAAGAACAGACATCCCTCTACCAAAGCTCCATGCCTGCTTCGAGGACGACGGGCCGCCTACTTGATAACGGAGTATGTCGAGGGTGTGGGATGAACGAGCTTACTGCGGCAGATCAGAAAATAGTCGCCGAGGAACTCGAAAAAACATATAAAGACGTTGAAAGTCTTGACATCAAACGTCTGGGGAGGCCCCGACGGTTTGGTAAGATAAGTTTTAAAGGCTTTTTTTTTAAAAAAAAAAAGGCGCAGTAGCTAATTAAAAACAGGTGCTGCCTCCCTACCGCATCATGAGAAAGTCTGACGGGCGGCCATGGCTGATGCGTCCGCGGGAGAAGCACGATCTTGTTTTTTGCCACAACGACCTCTCTGCCAACAACGTCATCGTGGACCCCGTTACTTTAAAGATCAAGGCCATTATCGACTGGGAGTATGGAGGGTTCTTCCCGCCAGAGTTCGAGAAGCCCTTTTACCTGCGAGCTGGTCCCTCGGTCGCACTTCCGGGCGAGATAGACGATACCGACGTTTTGACGAACATGATGAACGAGGAGAAGCTTTTAGGTTGTTAGCTAGAATGTAAAGTGTGGACACCTTAACCAGCCTGGACACCCATCTAGCTCGACCTAAATACCACCCTCTTTGCCTTAAGCCATGGGCCGACGTTCCATCTTTGCAAAACATCAACGTGCCTGTACTCTAGGTGCTCGGTTACATTGGCAATGTGATCGAAGGCTTCTTTGTGGTTGAAATGGCAGAGGTCGTCGTATGGGTGAGAGACTAGTGCGGTGGTGGTTAACAGGAAGAGGATGATGTTGACGTCTTGTGAGTGTCTAGCTCTAGCTGCTGGTGGTCTGACGGACAAAAGTATGTCAGCAGGTAATACAGGAGGCAACGTAAGGGCGAGGCTCGCTGGGGACGCTGAGAAGGCACGAGTGCAAGATTTTTTTAACGGTAGTGGATTTGATTCTTGATTTATTTAATGAAAGTAATTTGTAGAAAAACTTTTATGGCAAGAAAATAGACGAAAGTCGGAACAGAAACAGACGATTAACTTGACGAAGCTATGACAAGGCTCACGAGGGACCGACAACTCAACGAGGGTTAGGCTTAAATCTTTCTCTCCTCTTTTTCGTTATCCTTATTATTGATTTCCCCTTTTTCAGTTGGTGTTTTCCGTATCTTTTCTCACTTGTCCCTTTTTTTATTTATTCATCCAAATTAATTTTTGGCCAGTTTGTTTCTTTTACGTTTTTTGGGTTTTCTCGTCTCTAAAGGTTGAAGGGACATGTGCCTTGTGGGCATCGGTTGGCCAAAGAAAGGGGACAAAGGCAGGCGATGGAAGTTGGATAGGTTCTACGAAATGGCTTGTCGGCGGGTTTTATTTGAGAAGTCTCACGTTCAACGATCACAGCTTGGCAGGAAATCAATAGGCGAGGGAAGGAGCGACAGAGCACCCATTGGCGGGATGCAGGTGATGCCCACGAATTATTAGGGCGATCCCCCAAAACAGCTTGGGACCAATCCAAATTTGGAGTACGGCCCCCTACCCTCTCGCTGTCCCTCAAATCTTTTTCTTTGGGTTTCTGACAGCTCCTTCCCCAAACCCCTCTCACTGTCAGCCTTTGGGGTTTTTCACATTTTGGTCTCTTGTTGCAAACCCAGCGATTACACCTCCGCGCCTGCAACGCCGCCACGCCAGCAATCTTGTCATCCTCTGCGCGCTCTTCTCTCAGCTCCTGCTTTTAGCATAAAAGACCGCTTTTCCCAGATAAAAATCGCTTCACATATCTTGCGGAACCGGCCTGGGGGAGCTCATGGTTTTATTTAACTGCCAGCATATACCCTCACTTTGCTTTGGCTTCCCCCCTCCTGTCTTCCTCCCTCCTCCTCCTCCTCCTCCTCCTGCTCATCCTCATCCTCATCCTCATCCTTGGAGCATTTTATATCTGAGCTCCAAGGATTTTACTGCCCAGACCTGTCCATCCATCCTCGTACCAAACTCACACCGCCTCTCTGCTTTGTGCTCTTTGCCAATTGCTTAACCCCATTCTGCCTCTCACAATCACTTCCTTTCCCAAATCTCTTAGCACAGAACTGTCATAATTTCCATATATCGAGCCTCAATTTTTCAGTTTACCTCAGATATATAAATTGTGTGCCCGCCTGCCACCCACAGACCCAGCATTTTAACCCTTACCCGCCCTTTGCGTGCTCATTCGATCTATGAAAGCTCAAACTCACGAATCGATCCGCGTGCTTCCACTTTGATCATGTCAAAATCCGCAATGGCTTCATAACGTCGCCCCGGACCGGGTCGTCGCCCTCGGCGTCCGGCCCCGAAGACATTGTACCGGAAAGCCTAAAGGTTGCCTTCAGTGCCTTCCAAAGACGCCAAGCTGCTCACGGTCCACGCATCGACGGTGTCGGCTGTAGCTGGCTGACCGCGCGCCTCCTCGGCGACTGGCTGCGCAACTGCACATTTGACCCAGCAACGGGAAAGTGCGACATTTGGCATTGTCGTTTGCTCCTATCAGCACAGGCCTCGAATACTACATTGGCCACCTGCAGCCGTTTGGCATCGAACCTTGCCTGGCATGTTGAACAGGGCCATGTGAAGTTTCTGGGCAGCCAGTTCGAGAACATCATCGCCGACTCCAAGGCCGCACCGTCCACGCTGCCTCACGTTACGTTTGACGCTCACTCGCCCGCTTGGCGGACCTCGCAGGTGAGATGAGGACCACCTTTGATCGAACCTGTGTTGTTCCTTCGACAAACCGGAAATGGGCATGGCGGCTTACGACGGACGACGACGATGTTGCGGATCGAGAGATGGCTCCTTGCCGTGGACCCAATGCAACATATGTATGTGCTCGGCCACCCCATGAACCTTTCAAATTTGCCGTCCCTTGGCAAGTGGTGACAATTATACTGACCCTGATTAAAAAAGAACTACGACAATGCCGTTGTCAGCATGGTAGTTGACTTTGCGCAACCCTGCATTCCCCTGTCTACACGCCTTACATCGGACGCGGCCACGTCTGCAATCTCCACTCTCAACGTCAACGCTCAAATGGCCGGTCACCGTCCGGGCACCAAATAATGGCATGATCGGTTCCGGCCGAGATGGCCGGGTGTCCATTGTCTACGCATGGAACTACCCAGAGGATCTCGACAACGACTCGGGCGAGCGCCACGAAGAGGACCACAATAATCCAGGTGGCAGCGGCGGCCGAGTTGACTTTGTGGGCGAGACATATTAAAAAAGAGCCGGAGGTCATGTTCTGATCTTGGATGCGTTATTTTTAAGGAGGGGCGGAGGGCGTTGGGATACTTGCTTACCGGTCATAATTGCAGCGTTTTTTCATATAGCCAAGATATCAATTTGCATTTTTCTTGTTGTTTTCCGACGTTGTCACGATAATTTAATTGTGATCAAAATTACGGTGCAATTGAAAAGGGCATTTACGGAAAACAATACATGCTTCTCCTCAAAATCTTATTACGAAATGTGACAATATGAATGGGGGTGAGGCGATGGCATAATATGAAGGGATGAGTAATAATTGTAATACCCGATTGGGCATTATGTGACAAGCGATTTCTTGCACGTGATGGTCCGTCATAGCTTTAGGTATTTTAAGGTCCGGAACTTTAGTTAGTAGGGCCGATATATGCCCTACTCTCGACACACCTAGCGCCGTGCCCTGATCAAAAACAGCCCGCGTCCCAATTAGGTGGGGCTAGGTTTTTTCCGCGCCCAGTCTTGCGCCCCAAATTTGGTAAGCCCCAAGCCCCCTAGCGAGGGAAAGTCAACGAGGGAAAAATTCTTTGTTCGACGCCTGTCTGCGAAAAGAAAAAAATACGTCGAAAAATCGGTTCTATCCCCTTTCCCCTCCTCGATTCTCCCAATCTCACATCACCAATCGACAACTACACCCATCCATTTGTCCTAAAGGTGCGTTGCAATCCACGAAATAAGGACAGAGTCGACGTCTAGAAGCGAATCTCGTCGTTGTCTTGCATGCTGAACCTCTGACTGACCGCGACAGACAAATCAATCAAAATGAGTACGTTTACTTCTGCCTCTCAGCTTTTCTCCCGATCAACCATCACGACCTCGAACCGTCAAAACCCGAGTCCTCAGTCTTTGTCTCTCTTGTCTTTCGACTCCTCTTGCCCGTATCGATTCACACCTACCGGTCTTCTTTCTGGAAACGACACGAACTTGGCTTGGCCCGGCTGAAACGGACGCAATGATCGAGACGCGTGACCCGTCGAAATGGAGGAACACGGCAGACTGGAACACGACACGACACAGCTGTAGGAACGCCACTGAGGTTTTCTACGGGTTTTGCGACAGCGACGCATCAGAATCTAGGCTTTGCCACGACACGAAACGACGCGATGGCCATCGCGATCATTTGCAGCCGACGAACAATCTCGAGGAGTACAGAGTTCAATCCATGACGAGGAGGAACATCTTCGAGCACGCGCACGGCTATCAAGGACGACACGACGACACGACAGCGAGACGACAGAGACAGGGACGGGGACTCGATAGTGACTGCATCGTCTCGACCACGTATCTCGATTGGGGTTCTTGAACGCACAGGACACAGAATACTAACAGCCTTTAGCCAAGGGTACCTCCAGTTTCGGTAAGCGCCACAACAAGACGCACACTCTGTGCCGTCGTTGCGGTCGCCGCTCCATGCAACGTCCAGAAAGCACGAGTGCTCCACGTGCGGCTACCCTGCCGCCAAGGTCCGGAAGTGTACGTACTCGATCCGCTGAATAGAAAGGCTCTGTGCACCTAGAGCCTTGCTGTCCACCCGCGCGCTCATTCCCTCCCATCCTTGTACTGACTCGCCACAGACAACTGGTCCGAGAAGGCCAAGCGGAGAAAGACGACCGGTACCGGCCGCACCCGCTACCTCAGCGGTGTTGCCCGGCGGTTCAAGAACGGCTTCCGGGTCGGCACACTGCCGGTTCCCGGGCAGCCCGTGCTTAAATGTTCAATTTCCTTTGCTTCTCTTCACACAAACTATTTTGCTGTTTCCAAATTCTTTGTCTTTTGAAAGGATAAATGGGGGCGCGTGACAACAAAACAACAAAAACCAACAACACTAAAATCAGGGCAGGAATTGATTTTTTATCTCTCAAAGGCGGATGATGGTGGGGAAACGAGCGACTTTTGATCTCTCGACGAAAATAAAGAAAACGTTTGGTTTGGAGAGGTGGCATCATCAAAACCCGTGTGGACGCCAAAACAAGAAAAGGACAAAAAGTACGACGAAACGAAAGGGTGATTCTACGGCCAGCATAGCAATTTATTTGCATGCCTTCAACCGAGATCCCTGAATCTCCTTTTTCACGACCACCGAACACCAACACACTGAAAATTACCTTCCATCAAAAAAATACAAAAAAATAATATTCCAAAACATGATGACCGAGATTGTGACAAGTCGGTGTGTTTGACGAGGAACCTGGGGGCTGGGCTATGTTCATCTTGCTTTGAAGAGCAAGCCTATGCGTGATGATATGACTTGCATGAAAGTAAGATGGGTAAAAGAATGACGCCATGGTTCGTCTCTCTGCATTTGCCTGAAGCAAGCAGCCTTGTCACTATGTGTATTTGGTCAAGGTATAACAGCTTGTTTGAATATCAACATTAGGGGTTGAACCTTTGGGTGGCGTGTATTTGTAAGTTTTGATTTGTCTCCTTGTGTAGAGTTGGCAGTAGGATGAGGTACTATCTAGTGCTCGCTATGCAGGAAGGACGGTGCAGCAAAGCAATACACGCAGAGGATTGTGAGGTTCGCAAACATAAAAGTTGTGTAACAACAAAATAAAGTAAAGATTCGTAGTAAGGAGAGAAAAGAAGGGAAATAATAAAATCAAAAGGGGGAAACACACAAAGGTGGATAAAGGGGAATATGAAAAGAGGAGAGAAGAAGAGCAAAGAAAAAGAAAGAGGCAAGAAATAACAAGGCGAAAAAATAAGAAAATAAAGAAATAGAATCAAATCGAGAAAAAAAAGAAAAAAAGAAAAAAAAGAAAAAAAGGAAAAAAAAGAAACAGAAACAGAGACATGAAAAGAAAAAGAAAAAGAAAAAGAACATTGAAAGTATAAGAAAGGCATGAGAAAATCATGAAAAGTTGTGGGCCGCTCGTTGGGGTGGTTCCACCATTGGCCGTTGCGTCCTCCCTTACGACGACGAGTAGTTGTTGGAGGACGAGAGAACCTCGTTGACAGCACCGGTAATGACCATGCTCAGAAAGGCCGGGTTCGACGTCGACGTCGACCTGGGATGTTAGCACATGCTTTGATCGTATATATGAAAAGAGATTCCTATCCTACAGCGCCCCTTCCGCCCCAAAGTTGGCTTACGTGGAACTGGAGTAGCTGCTCATGGTGGGCATGGACGAGCTGGCCGCCGCCGCCGTGGAGGTCGACGAGGCTGCAATGGATGTCGAGATTGTCGACAGAGGCAGCGACGACAGCTCCTGCTGGAGCTTGTCTTTGTCCAGCTGGCTCATTGTGGTGTTGGGTGGTGTCGACGTGGACACGGTCGGTGAAGGTGACGATGCGGACGGTGAGGGTGAGGGGGACCCTTTATAAAAGGGGAAAGTGTTGATGCAGAAACGGAGGAGCCGTCGTAGACAGTCTTGAAATGGATGGTCGTGGCAGGGAAGTGGATGGCAAAGGAGGAGGAAGAGGGGTGGAGAAGAGGGCTTGGACTGAGAGTTCATCTTGATCATGATCTCAAAAGTGGGAGTATCAAATCTTCTTTATATATCTTGGTTCTTGAGATGTCAGGTCTCTACCGTTTGTCGAGAGACAAACGGGCCTTTGGTATTGCCCGTCTCTCGTTTGAATCTTTCTTCTGTTGTTGACGTCGATATCCAGAGATCAGCCTGGGCTGGCCGTGTTCGATGAGGCCCTCTTCTCTGGGTTGATCGTATTCCTGGGTTTGATATGCTGTCGTCAGTGTCGAAGTGGTCGTGTTTGAGTGCTGATGACTCGAGGAGTACAACACGATGCAAACGAAAACGGGTAGTGATCCTACCGCAAAGGCAGTTGCACAAAGGAAACAAAGTTATACGGCGATGAAATTGACGGGTTAGAAACGTTTCGTCACCACGAGGCAGATTGACCGTTGAGGATGCAATAGGCAGCCAGGTAAGATGTTCTGGGAAATGCAAATATAAAAAAAGAATTGAATAAAAGTGAAGGATGAGGAGGAACGAGGCCAGAAAAAATGTGGTGCCGGCAAGACCGATGGGACATGTAGATGTACAGCCTTGCAGGGTGGATGTCGTTCTGGGGTAGCTCCTGGGGTAGATATTCTGTGAACCCTGTATTTTTAGAAGCGCCTGCAAGCGCACAAAACAAGAGACGCCGAGAGGACAACGGTGAACAAACACAGTTCTGAAGAGGGTGATAACGTTGGTTTTTTTTTTCTTTTGCTTGGAAAACGTAGATCTTCACCGAGATTGACAAAGGAGAAGCAGGAAGAAAAAGAGATCAAAGCAAGCCAGGAAAAACAGAAAAGAACGGGCAGAGTCTGTCACGCACG
The DNA here is from genome assembly GCA_016097085.2 of Sporothrix curviconia. Taxonomy (NCBI): domain Eukaryota; kingdom Fungi; phylum Ascomycota; class Sordariomycetes; order Ophiostomatales; family Ophiostomataceae; genus Sporothrix; species Sporothrix curviconia. Next base: position 17,958 of record JADMNF010000060.1, read on the forward strand.
GAATTGGACTCAGATTCTCCGTAAAAAATAGCGGAAATCAGGAGGCCTTACTTAAACGAAAAACACGACGCGAAATACGGTGCCCCTCCTCCGTGCAAAGGAGAGCCTAGCCGACGACTCTTCCAGCTATATTTGTGCACCATCGTGGTAATGCGCGTTAACCGTTGTACGTCCGAAAAGCTCCCGAGTGGAAACATCTAAACGCTCAAGGCGGGAACTGTCCACAAAGTGCACTGGCTGGAGAAGATGCTACCGGGTCACAGTCAGGGAGGAGATGGGGCTGGTCCGTCTGTCCTGCGTATCTCTCGGCCGCCCTCCTACCTGGTCCCTTTGTTGACCTCTTTCGTCCGATACATTGCACCCAGACTGCCAAATCGGGGCAAACACATTTCATCCGAGACGAATCGAGATGTGGTAGGCAAGGGGAGTGAGCAGGATGGGGCATGTGGTGAAATATTAAACGATAAAAATAGGGGACATCCTGTGCAACACCAGACCACCGAACAAAGCTGGCCTAGAGCCTCAGCCAAGTCCCCATAATTGATGCGCAGTGGTCCGGAGGCATCGAAGGAGGAGGTTTGAGCCCTGATTTTTGGGGCTGTTGACAAGAAACAGAGGGGGTGAGAGAGGGGGAGGGGGCGGAATGAAAGTGATAAAAACAAGAACAAAATAGTGGGAGAAAAAAAGCGTCCTTCACAAGGGGGCTCTGAAGCGCTGTGCATTCGGCCTGGCCGTCTACCGCAGCACGCTGTATTGAATCCCAAAGTTGACAGGCATTGGCAACCTTCTTTGTGTTGTGAATGGTCGGTCGTATTGGTCGTATTGGCGAAAATAAGCACACTCGTTCTGAAAAACAGACTAAACTTGTTGGGGCAGACCTCTGAGCATCTCATGTCTGGATGGTGTACGGAGAATGTTCTCTTTCCGGTTCCGTTTTCCCGCTCTGTTCCCAATTTGGGATTTAGCTGAGATCCTCCTGTCATCCTTCGAGCTTCATCCTGCAGGCCCTCTTTGGCACAAGTTTGGCAGGGGTGTGACGGTGAGAAGCCATGGAGGCACTCCGTATGCAGCATGGGATTAAACTTTGAGCTTGGGCCTGCTCAAGGTCTCGAGCTTCTTCGCATGGATGCAGTGATGGGTCTCAATCTGCATGTCACAGATACTGAGTGGCTTGTCTGCCTGTTTTGCATTCTTGGGCAAAAGACAAGGGGTGCGTTTTGCTTCCGTGCTCTATCTCGTGATATCGACAGGCAGATGCGCAGCCTGTGTTATCTCTCGTCAGTTTGCAGGAAATAACTCGCCGCCATATAAGTCTTGGAATCTCAACTGCCTAGTTAGGAAAATGAGCATGTATGACACGGGATACGTTGACAATGCCCCATAGCAATGGCGACGAAAGCGAGAGATAGGCAAATAGGCAGGAAAGGCACACGAGGAAAATAAATCGATAAATAGGCAGAGATGAAAATAAAGATAAAGATAAAACCAAAAATAATTGTACACACTCTGTAAAAGAGTGTCCTTACATCACGTTGGCCTCTCCCTAGAGGGCAATGCAGGTTGCCTCTCGAGACAAGACACAAAACATCACAACATTATGACTTGCAAGGTCCATGATGGTGTTGCTGTGTCGCCAGGACTTTCCTGAAAGAGAAAGAAACATGTACATCTTAAACCATAGGGCTGGGAAAGGGCTGGGAAAGAGCTGCGGGCAGAGCCGCGAAGCGAAGTGGCAGGCATTGCCGCCGTAAGGCAGACAGACATGCGGATTGGGGGTCGAGGCACATACAATCGAGCCGGGGGCCTGGGCTCCTGTGCGGCTCGTGCGGCAATCATGGCTCGAGCTCGTTGCTTCAGCCAAGAAACGTCGAGTCTCTGTGAAAGCCATGCAGAAAGGCCATGCAAAATATGTAACATGCAATACGAGCACTGCGGGAGGGGCACGGTCCAGCTCACAGGCACTAAACACAATTGCCAGGGGTATTTCCAACCTGTGGCTGGCCAGGCCTGGCCATGGGAGGTGAGATTGATAGCTGCGCAGTGCTCAGCCACAGAAAGAAGTGCTCCTCTGTGGGAAAAGCCGCTGGGTTTCTGCTTGTTCTGGCAGGATCTGGCAGGTTCTCATAGCACTGTGCCGTGCTGTTTACGGGGAAAGGCTGTGGTTGTGTGTCTGTCCATGGTTGGCCTGCTAGCTGTCGTACTTTATGCTTTGTTTGGTTCGAAGGATCGTGCTAGGGAACACGCTTGGTACGGCGATGTGTCAACTATCTCGAGGCTGAGGCCCGAACAAGATCGACACAGGCGCGATCAAGCGCGAGCAAAGAGGGTGCAGCCCTCAAAACAAGCGCGCAAAGAGCCAGGGGAAGCATGTCGAGCCAGACGAGGGCAAGGCAGACTCCATGCACGTCGTACTTGAGAGCAAGTCTCGGCAGACGCTGGCGGGAATGTAGGAGATGCAATGCAGGGAGAGCAAGATTGCGAGCCAAAACGAGTCACGAGAATACGGGAGGGCGTTAGCGAATTTGGCAAGCAAGGCAAAAACAGTCAAAAGACAGGCAGGAGCCTCTGCAAGCGAATAGGAAGGCGCTATTTGAACAGCGTCTTGCGTTTTATTCACAAAGGGCGAGTCATGGGGTATGAGGCAGGAGCGACCAAGGGATGGCATCGTGAACACGCAGTGCGAGCAACAAACGAAGTACGATCTACGAGATGCTGGTGAGGAGGAAGGGTGGACTTGGCTGGATTGCACTGGCCCCTGGCCAAAAAAAGAAAACTCTTCGAGTCACCCTGTCAAGTAAGATGAGGCCGGACCTCGACCGGAAGCCTTGCCGAGATGAAGAGCGGCTCCGGCCCTTACTGTCGCCCACCATCGCATGGTTCTCGTAAGCATGTACATGTACTAAGTACGGAGCACTCTGTACGGAGTAAGATAAGATACTTTGTATTGCATACGGAGCAGCACCAAGGCGAATAACAGCGAATAAACAGCTCTGGGATGTCTGTCGCGCCTGCCTTTTATCACTTCCAGAGTGATTGGACTGTGCCCCCACACTACTGCAGAGGCAGTAACGCAAACGCGTTAGGAAGGCAGGGGAGCAAAAGCACTGTGACAAAAACGATGAAAAGGCCGCACGCTGGCCTTGCGAAACACGGAAGGAACGAAGCACAGGTTGACGAGAACGCGCGACAAAAGAAGGCGCGATGGGCTGCCATTCGACAGTCATCTACATGTACATGTACAAAGACGTGCGCGCGAAAATGGTGCAGCAAAACATGTTCAGCAGGCGAGGAAATAAACTCGACCAGAGCTGCAAACAGCTGGAGCCAGTCTCGCGAAGATGTCCTACGAGTACGAGTCCTGCGAGCGGAGCAAAATTGACATGGCACCCCTCCGGTCTTTCCCCTTTCGGGCGGTAGCTCGCGGTTGCCAACGTCTATTACCGGCTGTCGCGCCAGGCCTGGGTCCCTCGCACCTTCCGACTTACGGCGTGTGCATGACCCGTGGAAAGCGGAAGTAGCAAAAGTGACCGCCAAAAAGAGAAAACCGCGAGGAAAACTCAGCCCAGGTACAGAAAGCAAATCAGCTCCCAGTTCACGCAGAGTTTTCCTGGGCTGTCATACGAGTATTAAACCCGCATACATTGCATTGCCATTTCCCATTCGTATCGCAACTCTTTCCTTCTTCCTTCATCATCATCCACTTGTTTATCGTTACAGAACCGCCTTTTCGCGCATCGACCGCCAGCTATCTCGACATTCACGTCCTCCCGCCCTAAATCCCTTCAACCGCGACAATGGGACAGCCTTCGTTCCAGGCATATCCAATGCCATCATCTACCTGACATATGGCGCTTTCCTGTGAGATTTTGGTTTGGGTGATTTGAATGGGCCGCCGGCCAAGAGAAACCGCTCACTAACGCGACGTACACTCGCAGCATCCTCGGCACCGGCGTTGCCTGGCACCTTCGCAAGAAGACCAGTAGCAGCGACCTGCTGGCCAGCAACAGAACGCAGACGGTACCTTGCTCTCTCTGGTCTCTCGAGAGACCTCCCGCGCGTTCCTTTTGTTGCTTCTGTTGCTGTGTTGCACTCGCTGGCATCACCTGCCACCATCGGCTGAAAACTAGTTTGACTAACCACTGACCTGCCTGCTCGCCACCTGCGTGCCTCTTGGGGAATTGCTTGAACTATAGCTCTGCGCTTGCCTTGAACTTTGTCGCCTCTGGTGAGTTTCAGAAACGGAGGGCGTCCGCTCCTCTTCACATGAAGGGGAGAGTCGGAGACGACCCCCCCAAAAAAACCATGCCATATTGAGACCCTGGGTGGCCAAAATCCATCCAACGCAATCAATGAAAGAGAGGGGATCTCGAATGAAATTGAAGAGCGGCGGCAGCAAGGCATATTTCTTGCTTTCTACAAGAAGAGCAACTCTGCCCCCCCGGCCAAGATGCAGAAATGCAACCAGCAGGCAGGGGCAGGTATTCCATGCAGGTCTCACGCCCCCGGGCGCCCATCGCATGAATGCAAACGGCTTTTCTCGATTTGGCTTCCCGTGAAACGGAGGCCGCTCGGAGATCTGCACCGGCCCGTCTCGACAAGGGAAAACGTCCCGCGGCCATTGCAGTCTGGAATATGACCTGCAGTGGCCGGGGCGCTGTCCTGGCCGTTCGCCAACATACTACCCAAATACCGTCAAGTACCAGGTTCGTCTAGCGTTACGCTCACACCGTGTCTCTCTGTTCTTCCCTCCTGCCCGATGTCCGGGCCCCGTCAATGCTGTCGACGGGATCTGGTGCGGAACAAGCAGGGGGAAGGCTGCGGCTCACTACGGGCGCCGAGTCCATGCACTGGAGGGAGGTCGAGAGATGGGGGAGGCGAGGTGTGGACGACGAGAGACCGCTGCCTTGCACGAGGCAGCTGCTCTTTGACTCACCTCAGCTCTTAACTCTTCCTGCCCCCGGCCTCTCTCTATGATGTGACGAAGCTGAGATCGTACCGTAATCACTCGATCAAGATAATACTTGCGTGGGGAAAGTGCTGCCGCTCTTCCAAAGACTCCCTCCCTCTCTCATACCCCGTCTCACTCCACCACTCTCCCTGTCTCACTCCGCCTCTCCTTCCTTCCACCACTCTTCCAAGAGTTGCCGTGATCAGCCCTCTCCCTCTCCCCTCTTCCTTTCCTAGTCACGGCCCTCTACAAACACTCTCCTGCCCTTCCCCCGTTCGGATCGCTGACTAGGTAGCTCTCGGTTCCGGTATTTTGTTCTCGTACCCCCAGCTCGCCGTCATTTCCGGCCTGCAGGGTGTTATCGTCTACGCCCTCTCGTCCGCCCTCCCGCTGTTTGTCTTCTCCGCCCTCGGCCCGGCTATTCGCCGCAAGTTGCCCGGATGGCTTTCGTCCTGACCGAATGGACGCGCCAGCGCTATGGCATCCCCGCCGCCATCTTCCTCGGCTTCCTGACCCTAGCCACGCTCTTCCTGTACATGGTTGCCGAGCTGTCGGCTGTTGGCCAAGTTGTGACCGCCCTGACCGGTCTCGACGGTCTTCCGGCCGTCATTGTGGAGTGCGTCGTTACAACGATCTACACTGGTAAGTTGCAGGAATCTCGGGATCTAGTAAAAAAGTAACCTCGGCTCAGACTGCTAACAATACTCGTAGCCGTCGGTGGTTTCCGTATCTCCTTTGTTACGGACAAACGTCCAGGGTGCTCTGGTTCTTGGCCTGGTTGTGATTGCTTCCATCACGGTTGGCACCAAGACCCACATTGATCGCTCCGACGTGATCGACTCTGGCCTGCTCAACTCCAACTTGCTTGGCTGGCAGCTGCTGTACATTCTGCCGGATTGCTATCCTGACCAACGATTTTTTCTTGTCCAACTTTTGGCTGCGCACCTTTGCCTCGCGCACCGACAAGGACCTGTGGATCGGCATCTCCATTGCAGCCTTTTGCATCCTGGTTATTCTCACGCTTGTTGGTGTCGGTGGTCTCGTTGCGGTGTGGTCGGGTGCGTACCCCGGCGAGGGTGTCGATCCGGCCGATGCTGATAGCAGCGTGGCCTTCTTTTTGCTCCTTGCTGAGCTGCCCAGCTGGGTCGTTGGCATTGTGATTGTCATGTCCATCAGCCTGTCCACGGCGGCCTTCGATTCGCTGCAGAGCGCCATGGTGTCCTCGGCCTCCAACGACATTTTCCGCAACAAGCTCCGTCCCATGTACATCCGTGCTGGTGTGGTGCTTATCATTGTGCCTGTTGTCGTGCTGGCGCTCAAGACCCCGAGCATTCTCCAGATCTACCTGATCTCCGATCTTGTATCTGCCTCCACCATTCCCGTGCTCATCTTGGGTCTGTGGGACCGCTTCTCGCTGTGGAACGGTACCGATGTCATTGTTGGTGGCCTCGGCGGTCTTCTGACGGTCTTTATCTTTTGGCACCATCTACTACGGCTCCGCTCTTACGGGCGCCCAGCTGCTGCTGCTGGAGCAGGGTCTGTACGAGGGTGACTGGGGCGCTTTCGGTGCCTTTGTTGCTGCGCCCGTCGGCGGTCTCCTCTTTGGCCTGGGCTCGTTCATCCTGCGCATGGCCATTGAGTTCTTCCGCTCGCGCGCCCAGGGCCGCCCGTTCCAGCCCATCAACCCACGTGCCCACGAAATTGGCGCCCACGCGAGCAGCAGCGACCTGGTCGATGCTGTCGATGCTGTCGATACCGGCGCCCCCGGTGCCTTTGGCACGACTGTGGCGTCTGTGCCTGCCAATGCCTTTTGGCGATGGTCCGACCGTCAGCGCCTACGAGCAGTCGTCGGTCGCAAGGACCACAAGGACTTTTAGAGACAAGTCCTGACGGCCCTCGTGAGCATGCCGGCTGACAAGGGAGAAGCTTGACAATGACGACAACGGGAAATAATTGTGCGAAAGCATGCATTATGCACATGCTTGCATGCATCCCTGCTCTTCTCTTCTGTCCTGCCTGCATGCGGCCCGGCAGTCTTTTGTGAAGCTGCAGTGACTGGTCTCGTCTCTGCGACTTCTCAAGATTTGATGCGCCTTTGTCGAGAGGCGGGAAATCGGCTCTCCAGAGGAACGCAAACAGACTGAAGTTACCTACCTGTTTTGGCAGTCTTCAGGTCTCACTTTTGATGCCTTTCTACTGTGCACCAGCAAGAAAAAAAATTGGGGTTGAGTTGTGTTCTTTTCAAGTCTGCAGTTTTTTATTTTCTTTCTTTTTTTTAGAGGGAGGAAGGAAGTAACAACATACGAGAATGCGAGTTTGCTCAAAGTACGCTGAAGCTGTTGCCGCACTCATCATGTGGTGCAGCAGAAGCTTACTTTGATGCGTTATTGTCCACACATATCAGCTGATTTCATGTGCCAAGGTGATACTCGGTCCTGGCGGGACTCATAATGAAGCATCTAAAATGGTAATCATTCTTTTTATTGCTGAAAGAAAACGTAAACGTACAAAGGGGATAACTCGTGCTCAGGGCATGAGGCAGGCGTGGGATATATACGTTGAAAATGAGACGGAATCGTGGAGAAATGGTGTTTTGTGCGATTAATTCAAAAAAAAAGCCGCACGTGGATGGCCGAGGAGATTGTAAAGTATGAAATGATAGATGGTAGAAAGAAAAGGAAACGCCGCCTGCAGTTTCAGTAAAATATCGCAAAAACAAAAAAAAAAAAGAAAAACTAAACGCCTCCGGATCCAGGTCGCAAAAAGAAGAAGAAATTGTGAACCAGAAAAGGATAATAAAGATGAACAGGGGAAAAACAGTGCAATGATTGGCACAAACGACGCGAGACAAAATTTCTAAAAAAAAAATGAGAAATAAAAATATGGTCGCCTATAAATCCATCGTGATATTGCCAATATCAAACAGGTTGCCAGCCACGCGCGCCGTCTTCCGTGCACACGCGCCGCGCCAGTGCCACCAACGGGCACGTCGACGTACTCGGGCCGGTCCCAGTAGAGCTGCGCCAGCAACGAGACCATGCTGATAAAACTGGCGCCCGAGAAAACACTGATCGAAATGGACGTCTCCTTGCGAATGTTGATTTTGCGCTGTGTGCCATGGTAGAGGCCCGTCAGAATCGCGGCAATGGCCACCCAGGCGGGCAGCAGCAGGCGGGAGTCGCCGCCGCTGCCCATGAGGTAAATGACCCATGAGGTGAGGTTAGCCATTGAGCGCGTTGATGGCGAGGAGGCGGACAATGGTGGCCTGCGGTGTGTAGTTGAGAAGCCTTTTTATATGGTGTTAGGTTTAGGACTAGAAAAAGACAGAGCTGAGATGGGAGAAATGGGACCAAAACGATCTGGGGCTTACCATCGCGACATGAGGCAGTCGGTGAAGAAGAAGGATAGATATGCGGAAGCACCACACTTTGTACAAAGTCAGTAATGAGGTTAAAAGGGTGAGCACCAGCAACAAAAAAAAAACTCACCCAGATCATGGCCAGAGCCGTCTCAGTCAGCTTGAGGCCGGCTCTCGAGCGACAGCCCCGGATCCACGGTCGGGAAGGTTGCTCAGGGCTGCTGCTCGCTGCGGCAGCAAGTGATCCTACACCAGGCATACTTCCAAAGGCATTGGCCTCCAATGCCGCCGCCCCCCTTGGCGTCCGGCCCGCCAAACCCGCTCCGCGCCCAGGGCCAGGGCGTGCAGCTGTGCAAGCAGCCGTATAAAAATGCCCAGGCTCCACCAGATGGCCGGGCATACAGACAGTGACCGGCAGGCAAACAGCGGCAGATGCCACAGGCTCGGCAGGCCGAGCACGACAGCCACACGAGGCTGCAATAGTGAGGGCCGGGCAATCCTGTCCGTCGTCGTTCGTCGTCACCACCACCACCACCTCCACTACTGCTACCAGCGCTTGCCGCCAACCAGCACCACCATTATTGCTGTTTCCGTTGCTTCGGTCGGTAATCGCCTCCGTCGTAGCTTGGTGGGCCACTTGATAGGCCATTGTTGCTGCCGTTGTTGTAGTTGTGGCTGTGGTTCTGGTTCTGGTTCTGGTTCTGGTGCACGTAGTGGTTCCCGCTGCCATTCCCAAGCGGTGACTGAGAGAAACCGGCGCCTGCCAGCGACGCTACAACGGCAGCATGGAAATCCCTCCATTGGCGCCGGTGCTGCCGGCCCGCTCCTGCAGGCGGAGCTCCGTACCATGCTCTCTGGCTGGCTAATGGTGGTCCTGCTGGCGGTATCGGGAGACGAACCAGGGCCCAAGCTGCCGCTTGCTATTGTTCATGTGTTGTTGGCTCGGGAGGCCGTACTTGATCTTGTTCTTGTTGTCATGGTCGGCCTGTCTGGAAGCGTACCGTCTTGCGGTGGACCGGCGTGCCTGCTGTGGCTGGCGAGGCAGTCGGGAGGGGAGAGGAGGACGACGATGTCGCGTTGGTGATGGGCGTCGAGAAGTATGGAGGAAGCCCCGATGTAGGAGATTGAGGACATGTCGAAGGAGGAGAGGGAGGAGGAGGAGGAGGAGGAGGGTCTCGTTTGGAGGAAGAGAGAAGTAGCCGGAGCCGTAAAGGTCAAGAGGACAGGACCAAAAAGGAGGAGACGGGAGAAGAGGGACAGCCAAGTGTCCTCTCTTTGTAGCTCCCTCTCTCTCCTCTTCGGAAACGCCTCTATTCAGCGCCTGGGGGATGTGCAGAAAGCCGTCCCGTCCCGCGCCTAAATCTGCCCGTCCTTCAGCGTGCAAGGGAGCTGCTATCTGCCGATGAGGGAAGCTGGCCACAGGGCTCCAAAGCTATGGGGAGGTCGAAGGAATGCTTCCAGAATGTGTCGAGTCGATGCTGCTCGTTGGTCGTGGCTGGATAAGATGTTGGCAGACGACACACAAAGCAGCTAGTAAAACAGGACCAAGACGGAGTAACCCCTGTCATGAAGACCGTCGGAGAGCCCGAGAGGTCGCCAAGGGGACAAAGAGCAAGGAGGGGAGCAAAGGTGGGACGAGATAATAAAAAAAAGAAACGAGCTCGCGATGTCGGCTGTAGCACGAGACATGTTCGATAGGGCGACAGAGAGGATCGTGGGCGCCTGCAGACAGGGAGGGAGGAGTGTGCAAAGTTCCGTCGTCAATCGAATGGCCAGAACACACGCGAGGGTGAAGGAGGGGGTGTTGACGCGGAGCGAGTGCTAAGTGTACGAAGTAGGCCTTGTCGAGGGCGATACAGGGGGCAGCTTGGCTAGGGCAGTTGCGAATGGGCCAGATGCTGGCAAATCGCTGCCAGGTGGAGGCAGAGATTACTAACGAGCTAGCGGCCGTCACGTGCTGCGCAGTTTAAGCGAGATTTGGCAGCAGCAGTACAAGTATATTGTGCCAAAGTGCTGTATAGAAAAAGAGTTGATATGCTATTGTGAAGACTGTCTCACTTCGAGATAGTTGCAAAGTGTATGCGATATCATGAGAGCATCTTGTTCAAGGGTGTATTGGTGAGAGCAAGCCGTCACGTCGCACAAGCCGAAACTACTTCGTCTCAGCTCAGCGACTGCTACGGTTGCTCCATATACAAGGCCAAAGGTGTCGAGAAGGCATCTTTGACAATGTAGATATGGAATTGGCGACCCTTCAAAACTAGATTTATCGTTTGCTTCAAGAGCATCTGTTTTGTTGGTCGTAAAAGGAGACCAGTACGAAGTAGTATATCATCTCGATGCTTGTAGTGCCCTGAAGTCACTGTGTTAGTGGACATAGTCCTCGATTTCCCTCCTGGCACTGGCCATCTTAGGGCGTCAGGTCGGGCCCTTGGGACGCTGTCAGTGAAAAGCCAAAAGGCACTGTTTCCATTGGTTGGAGAGAGGGCGCTAGTCCAAGATAGGCACTTGCTGTCTTCAATTGACTTGGAGAAAAAAAAAGATCGCCAGAATCCGACGTCGAATGTTTTTTTTTTGGTCGTTCCAGTCCCCGCGCCCCCGCCGTCCGACGAACTAACGACTATCACCACGCCGTGCAACCGCATTCTAGGCTCCGGAAGCCTTGCGATACACCTCAACTGCTAGGCTCCTCTCTGTGCCGGCCGGATCCCTACGGACTAGCGGGCAACCCGCCGCGCAAACCAACTCTCCTCGGCTTCAATCAAAAAGGCAGCGTCTTCCACTTCGCACTTGCGGAGCGAGGCCGCGGCCGGGTGCGCGATTGGTTAGAAGGAACGCTCATTTCACCTACAAGGCAACAGCGGCTAGACACACACAAACATGGCGGGCGTTCTCCGGCAGCCGCTGCTGCGGTCGCGGGCATCGATGCCTTTTTCCTTTCTCTCATCACAGTCACAGGCTGCTTCCATGACCGTGCGGCAAACGATACAGAAGCGGCAAGCACACGGAAAGCGGGCGCGAAGCAACCCCGGCAGTATGTCGCCGTCCCTGTCCATGGCGCAGATGAAGGACGAGCGGCCGTCCGCCCTCATCAACTTTCGCATTCCTGGTGCGTTTTACAGCTCTTTGCTCTTTGCTCTTTGCTACCGAACAAAAGTATTTCCTCTCCCCGTCCTCGCTGCTGATCACGCCCACAGAGACGTTTGTCCCGCCCAACATGGGCCAGTACGTGTCCCAGCCGGGCACGTTTGCCAAAATGTTCTGGTGGGGCCTCAAGGCGCGCTTCTCCGACTACTTTGCCGAGCTCTCGGTGCGCCTGCAGAGCAAGCCTAGCCTGTTCAAGGGCGCCATGTTCAAGCCCAACCGCAAGGCCATTGGGCCCATGACCAAGAATATGCACTACCAGATGCTCGAGGCCACGGCCGCCGGCGACCTGCGCACGCTGCGCCGCCTGCTGACCATGACGCACTACGACGAGATCGCGGCGCTGGTGGCACGCCGCCCCGCGGCCAGCGCTGCCAGTGGGAGCTGCTGTCGTACAAGGGCAGGCCCACGATTGTGAAGCAACAAGATTGTCATGATCCCGGGCGCGATGCCGACGTACATCCGGCAGGTGGTGGTGACGATCCGCAGCCGGCAGCGATTTACATGGTCCATGGACGAGGCGCGGCAACCGGCGGTGCCAGCGCGGCGGTGCCAACCGGAGACGAGCCAACGCATCGGCATCGGCATCAGCACAGGCGGCAGCTGCCACCCCGCCCCGCCGCGTGTCGTCGAGAAGGACGTCAAGGAGAACATTGTCATGGTCGCGACGCTGAACCGCAGGCACGTGGCAGACGCTGGACTGGCGCATCTTTGGCTTCATGACGGACACGACGCCCGAGTCCTGGCAGCTTGAGCATGACTTGGTGGCGAGCTCGTCCAAGGATGGCGTGACGCGTGTGGGCGGCGTGGAGCACCGGTAATCTCGTCAGCGGTGCTGGGAGGAAATAAAAGGATCGAGGCAAAAAGGCATATTGTACGACTATGGGCGAGGATAAAAAGACGTTGCGTGTGGTGGTGGTCAAAAAGGGAAGAAGAAGACGACCCTCCCCTTGCATATACACATGTGGAGCCGCCAATTTGTACATATCAAACAAAGGCTGGTTACTAGAATGAATGACAAAATAGAAGTAAACGATCTATATGATGTAAACGCACATGTCGTACAGTTTCCTCCGCTTTAATAGATTAATCATAAATTCCCCAAAAGTACCAAGAACTCCCAAGGCTTGCTAATCATACATACATTAAAGTACACCAACTCATCTTCAACGTGCCCACACCGGCTTTGCAGGCCCGTCATCCCCTTCCACCTTGTCGCGCGGTCCCATTCCCGGGCCTCGCCTTTCTTGGCCCAGGGCGTGTGGCCGGGATGCCGGCGGCCGCCGCGTGCCAGGATTTGCAATTTCCTTATCAGTGAATCCGGCCTTGCGCAGTCTCTCGGCGCTACCGCGTAGAAGCTGCTTGCGGTCGTCCTGCATCTCGGTGTCCTCGTCGTCGACAGTAATTGTGGCTCGGCCCAAAGGTCCTGGGAGCAACCTGTGGGCGAGGCCCTTGCAGCGGGTGCTCCACATCCTTGGCTGGAATCGTAGTCGGCGGCAAAGTGCCGGTCCATGCTGCTGGAAAAGCCGGATCCTGTGGCAGAGTGTGCGCCTCGGCCGCGAATGCGCATCCCGGTGCCTGTCACTGCCACCGCTTTTCGGCAAGAGGTGTCAGATGCCAGCCTGGGGCCCACGAACTCGTCGAGGGGGTCTGAGCTCGATGCAGATCCGCTCGCAGAGAGACTTGCCTCTCTGCTGCTGTCGTCTAGGGAGCGGTATCTCGTGCGCTTGCCGTCGCCGTCGTCATCGCGACTACGGCCACGGTCGCGACGATGATGTTTTGAGCTGGATGGCCGTGGGAGAGGCAGACCGCCGCCATTGTTTCTCTTGGACGTGCGGTGGTCCTTGTTGTTTCGTTCATTTTTGTCGTTTTTGTCGTTTGTGTCGTCTTCGCGGCTGCGGTCGCGGCGATGGCTGTGCCGGCTTCTCCTATCGCGGTCTTTGCGTTCCCGTTCCCCCGCGCGGTCTTCTCTGCTGCTGTCCCGATGACGGCTCCGGTGTTGCCGGTGGCTGTGGCGACTACGAGAACCCGGGTTTCTCTCATCGTCACCGGTGTCGTCGTCGTGTCCATCCGCATGACTCCTCCGCCGCCGGTGCCGGTCTCGTCGTACTTGGCGTCCTCGGCCCGGCTCGCATGTCGTCCCCTGTGCCGGCTTTCGTCTTTCCGTTTCCGGTCGTCACCGCCGGCGCTGCTTCTCCTGTCGTCGTCATGGGCGCCATTAACCGTCTTCGCGCATGAGCCTCTTCAGCCGCTTCCGGGCGTCTGCTGTCTCACGCGCCAGCAAGGCTGCATTGTGCGAATTGGCCTCGCGGACAATGTGACTCAAAAACCGCGTGTTGGGCTTCATCTTGGAAGGAGGGCGGCTAGTGCGAGTGAGTGGCGCAGGCGCGGGCTCGATCAAGAGCTTGTTACGCCTGCATATCGAGGTCGTCGTCCATGGCTGTTTTCACCGTGATGGAGTGAGAGATGACTGATGGCTGGAGTTTGACCAGGAAAGGTCTATGGAGATGTGAACCAAACCAAACGCGCCAGCGCCATGGAGTGATAAATGAGATGTAGCGACAGAGACAAAAATGAGACGTAAATTTGAATCAAAAGAAAGCATGGCAATCCAAAAGCAAGAGAGAGCGAGAGAGCTTGGCCGAGAAGAAGATGCACGTGTGCGGCGTTGTGGTTGAGAAGCGATGTAGTTGGCTTAGTGCCAGCCTTGACCGCCTATTTTTATCAAGTTGGGGCAAGTATCGCATATTGACGGTTAACAACACGTGACCCGCCCTGAGTGTGTGTAAGTGCCCGAAGGCGACGACGACAACAGCGCTGAAGTTGAATGTGATTGTGAAATTCATGATTTTGCACAATGGCACTACTTCCAGATACAGGGTACACAGTTTTCCTTCAAATTTCGGCGGCGGAGTGATATCTGCAACTGTACAACTTGCCGCTACCCCGTGACATCTCGTTCACATCTCGTCGTTCTCTATTGCTGTCCACAGAGTTGAAATTGGGAGTGCCATGGCCGAGATGCCATGTTTTCGGGAAATATATTTATATTCAGACGGACGGATCGTACAGGTTTCTATTTATTTCATCCCAAGTCTGCCACTGGTACTCGCGTTCTCGACGATGCCGAGGGCTGGACGAGTCAGTTGTCACGATGTAACGAACAACGCGTCTCTCCACTGTATGAAATATAAATATTTTACCCACCATGCCAAAGAGTCTCTGTAGTTGCAGTTGTCAACGGCAGCGACGTCGACCGCGAGATGGCCGAGAGGATAGTGCTGCCGCAGCAGTGGAGGCTCGAACGCAGCCATGGCCAGATTCCGAGCCTGGAGCTCGAGGATGCCTCGTGATAGTCTGGCGGTGGCAGCTTGCGGGTCGAGGTTGATGTCGAGAGGAGAGAAAAGGACGACCGGAAACCACGTCGTGCGGGTTTGCCTTTGCTGGCTCCACCGTCCAAGGCGTCCAGGACGCCCTCACGCCATTCTAGAATCACGTCATGACGGTATTCTTTGATTTGTTGGAGATGGTTCTTGTCGAGATCTTCCTGGGTCATTTTGGATGAGATTCTACATAAAAAGGAAAAAAGAAAAGAAGGCAAAAGACGATATTTTTGCGAC
Organism: Sporothrix curviconia; assembly: GCA_016097085.2. Classification (NCBI taxonomy): domain Eukaryota; kingdom Fungi; phylum Ascomycota; class Sordariomycetes; order Ophiostomatales; family Ophiostomataceae; genus Sporothrix; species Sporothrix curviconia. The sequence goes on from JADMNF010000060.1 coordinate 33,028, forward strand.
AGCGAAACTGAATCAGTTTGTGATGTGCCTGGAAAGAAAATAGAATTGTGATTTTATTTCAGGTTAGAAGTATTCGTAAAAGTAAATCCAAGTTAGGCACTAAGAGGCGAGAACGATTGCCAGGAAATCAAATCACCATTCCACATTGCCAGCACGACACAACGCACCATATTTTACATATGTATAGCGCAAGCACAGTTTCACACAGGGCTGGAAGCAACCCGCTGCATGAAAAGAAGCACACGGACTTCAAAGCAACAATAACACACCCACCAAAAGAAAAGCCGTCGTCTCCGCGGGCTGCGTGTTACACATGCTTGCATTCTTCAATTTGTCAGATACAAGAGACACAGAGCACATGTAGTAGCACGGAATCGGACCAGCAATGACCTAGGGCGATCACGACATCTCCAGAGGATTAAAAGGCAGCCAAGCCCGGAACCTCGGGATCAAGCATGCAACCTTTCCCAGACGAGGGCCAGCTTGCCCGGCTGGGAAATAAACAAATTCTGGTCGTGTTTTAGGCTTTGCCCTTCAAGCATCCGCAAGACGTAATTCTTCGTACACTATCAGCTTTTCTCATTTCTCGAGTATCTCCCTCTAGACATCACGTGCTCATCTGTAATCTGGACTTCATACGTCGTGCTGAGATTTTGACTGTGAATTCGCGATCAGAGATCCACGGGTCATCGACTCCCGTTCAGACTTGTTCGGGCTGCCGGGTTTGTCATTTTACCGTCATCATGCCAGACCACAATCCCCCATGCCAGAGCTCCTTTCATCGCCCTTCCTTCCCGGCTCGTGCTGGCCTCGACCAGCTTCCCAGCTTCCCTTGCTAACCGTTGCAGAGCTGTTGGAAAGAGTGGGCAGTCCGTGAGCAGTGACGTCGGGAAAGTGGAGACGCGAACCTGTTGTTGGCGCGTAATTTGGCGCTGTATGTGGTAGGATCGCAGGCCTACAGGGGCGCTACAGGCGATGCTACAGGGCCCGGGAGCTAAGTCGAAAAAAAATCGCTAATTCGCAAATTCAAGTTCACGACCTCTTGCTAACTACATAGCAAGGGCTCTCACTTTCATCCCCATCCTCTCTTTACATTGTTCGTCTCCGACAGTACAAACTACCGAGTCATTCTTTTCTACACAACTACGGAGATGGCCTCCAAGATGGGCAGCGGCGGCAGCAGCCAGGGCGTCCACGCCGCTCATGGCAACATGTCGGCGACTACGACACGAAAAGAGCCCGCCGACTCGCTCGACCTCTCGTCGTTCCTCAACAGCCTCGAGCAGGAAGTCGAGGACCTACACACGGCCTTCAAGACGCGCCGCGACGACCGCGTCGAAAAGGCCTTTCAGCGCGTGCCGCGTAGCATGCGCCGGCGCACAGCCAGCCACAATGCCAAGCGGGTGCCACGGCGGTTGCGGCACCAGGCACACCGCGACCAGGCGGCAGACAACACGCCGAGCGTGGCCACAGGGCTGGCAAAGCGGAAAAAAGGCCCGGCCAGCCAGCGCATGGGTGTACGAGAACACCAAGAAGCGCGTGCGGCTGCAGCAAGAACAAAAAGTGGCGCGGCTGGGCGACGACGACAACACTGACGACGACGACGACGACGACGACGACGACGATGCGGAAGCAATGGACCACGACGGCAATGCATCCGCCGAGGAGGGTGGGGGCGCAAGACTCGACGGCATTGCAAAAGACGCTGAGATAGGCGACGACGGCGCCGCGCCAACAAAAACAGGCCCCCGGCCGCCACTGCCCATCAAGAACCTACGCCTGCCGACGCACCGGTGGCAAGCCAAGCGCGCACAGATGGACTGCCCGGGCTACCTGTGGAACACGACGCTCGTGCGGACGCCGGCTAACAAGACGTACCGCATGTCGCTGCGTGCAGCCAGTCTGCGACCGGGCATGTGCGTCTGCTGGGACACGAGCTACATGGCCACGATCCACCTGCGAGGGCCGGCCAGGCACCTGGACGACTCACTGGCAACAGTCATTGAGCCGCATCTGCTCACATCACCCAGCTTGCGCAACGGTACAAGGTGCCTGGACGCCAAACTTCCACGGTCGTTTGGCTACCAGCAGCAGCAGCAGCAGCAGAAAGAAGGCGGTGCTAGTAGTAGCATAGAACTTGGTGGCCCTGGCAACTGTGGTGCCATGACACTGTTCTACAATCCGGCCGATACGACGACAACGACAACCACCACGGTCACGGATGACACCGAACGCTCAGTTTTATTGCGCGTCCATCCGACCATCTTCTCGCACGTCTGGACGACACTCAACAACGAAGTTGCCCGAAAACAGCTGCCGGTCGCTGTGCGCGACTTTCGTCTCGAGATTGGCAGCATCGACATGACCGGCACTGCTGCCCTGGAGACGCTCGCTTCGACGCTCTATCCCTACGACACGCCCACGGCACCCATGGAGCCCCAGGGCAAGGAGTTTCTGAAGCTGCGGACCATGGACACGACCGCAGTCTCATCGGCAAGCGGTGTCATGCTCGCCTTCAATATCCAGGACCCCCGGCTAGACGAGCCCGACATAGGCGTACAGGCCGCAAACGGTCCCGACAGAAGCACAGCACACGGCCAGAGTTCGAGCAGCCCCCTTGACGACAGCAGCCACAGCGGGGGAGACGAATTGCTTTTCCAGGACTGGCCCAACGCCGCCGCCGGTCGCCGCCCCTCGGGCCTCTTTGACACCATGGCCCGCCACAGTGCCACCAAGCAGCTGGGCCATGCCGTCATGGACAAGCGCCGCGGCAAGCTGGCCGCGGGCGAGCGTCTTCTGCTCGAGACAAACACGCAATGCCGGCCCATCCCTGTCGTGCTCGCTGCGGCTGTGGGTGCTTCTGCCGTGCCTGCAGCTGCCGACCCGCATGCCGCCAGCAGCAACAGCTCTGCCAGCTCGACGTGGACGCTGCTCGTGCCGCGCACGTGCATCAACACCATTTGGCATCGACTGCACCAGCAGCGGCTGCGCAGCGGCCAGCGGCTCATGTGGGCAGGCGTCGAGGAGGAGCGACACATGGCGCTAGAGCGCGGACAGCCTTGGTTCCCGGCCGATTTCCCGGGCACGCCGACAGGGTGGGACTGGAGTTGCAGAGCCGGCGGCGGCAGGAAAAGGAGTGGAACGACAAGCCTACAGCGAAGCGGACACAGTGGAAGGCCGTGGACCTGGGTTAGAAACGGGCCCAAGGGTGAGCTGGGCTCTGGCTTTGCGTGCGACTGGGAGTTTCTCTTTGGCGAGGACGCCGTGCCGGCGACGCTGGCAGCAGCAGCAGCAGAAGCAGCAGCAGACGCACCGCCAGACAAAAAGGACGTTGCCAGCAACGACGCCGCCCGTATGGACGTGTGTGAGGATGGCAGTGCCGCGCCGCCTCCTGTTCTTGTTGCGGACAGCCTCCACGAAGACGTCCAGTTTGCGGCCCTTCGTTCGCAGAGCACGGCCATGCCGGCGATTGTGCGCAATCTGCAGCATGCTACGTGGGCAGACATTCGCGCCGCTGTGCAGACGGCGCAACTACAAAAGCCCGTTGTCTGGCGCAGTCCCTGCCAGCTCATGACAATTTCTGTGCAGCTGCTGTGGGGTGGCGTTCCCGACGCCCGGGCCCGTGTCTATCGGCTGCCTACAAACAGCCAAGCACGGCAAAAGTGGCTGGCCCTCGCCGAGTGCACCAAGACCAAGCCACGGCTGCGCCCGCCACCACCTCGGCGCATGCCCGCCGAAGCCGACATTTCCACGCGCAAGAAGCTGCTGGCTCAGTCACTGCTGGAGACGCGTCTTCCCTACCCGCGACCATCTGCAGAACGTGATGCTGGTGCTGGTGCCGAAGCGGGCAACAACGACAGCGGCGGCGGTGACGGCGCACTGCACCCGCCGATCCCTGGCCGCGACGATCTCATGGGCTTTGTGACGAGCGGTGCGCATCGGCTGCAGAGCGGCAAAGGTTTTGGTATTGGCCATGTGAGCGCACAAAGGCTGGTTGAAGCCATTGTTGCAGCAGACTCTGAACAAAAGAAAGAGGGCGCCAAGGAGGGCGAAAACATGCGCATCAGCCGAGAGTCGCGGTTCTGCATTGTGCGCAACGCGGGCGAGCGGGTCGGGCACCTGGCACGGTGGACGCCAATCAGCAACTGAGACGGATATTGAGCAAATCAGAAAGGAACCAAAAGGCTTACTGATGATCATCATGTACTATCAAATCATCCTTACGTGTGGTATTTTTTTCCCCTTGGATTTGGTTCCATCAATAAGCAGAAGCAATTGGATTTACAATTGTCAAACAAGTGATGTATAATGTACGGAGTACAAGGGTATGCAATGGGACAGAAGTAGGTTATCTACAGCTCCTCTGAGCCAGCCACAGCTCCTCTGAGCCAGCCACGGTCTTGGCATGTTTGTACTCCTCGCTTTCCCCTTCCGGGAGAACAGGTGAAACTGCTCCTGGCGGCCGTACACCCACTCAAAGGCGCCCGTTTCCGCGTCCCAGTACACGTCCTCTTCGAGCGGGAAGACCATGGTCGCGTTGGCCTCGTCCACATACACCTCAGCCAGCAGCTCCACGCTGTAGTACATGTTGGCAAGCAGCGGCAGGTCGCCCAGCACGGGCACACCGTCCTGCAGGTTCGTCATGCCGATCAGTGTACCCGCCGCATGGCCCCAGTCGCCAATCGGTGCGAGTACAGCCGGCCCTCCCAGCCGTGGCGGCCCATTCACGGCCCGGCAGTCTTTGAGGATCTCGTTGCCCGAGCGGCCGACCGACGTGCTCATGGCGTGGCGCACCAGATCCTGGAGACGGTTTCCCGCCGCCAGGCCCTTGCGCAGACCGCCTGGAACGAGGTCGTCGTCGCCGTCGCCGTTGTTTGCCGTAGCTCGCCGCAAAGGATGGCCCGCCGGTGGCACAACGTAGCCCAGGTGCTGCGTGTCCGTGTTGAGGCCCATGGCCGTGATGCCAAAGTCAACGTGCAGCATATCGCCGTACTGGATCGGCCTCTCCTGTTTTGTCCTTGTGTCGTTGTCCTCGTCGCCGTCCTCGTCACCCGCGACAAAGGGATTGTCTCCGCCGCCGAGCACCGACACCGATGGCTGGAACCACGTCGTCATGTTCTGCGCCTGCAGCCGGTCGCGCATCCACCACTCGACGTCTGCCGTGGTTGTCGTCCCCGGCGTCACCACGCGCGCGCTAAAGGCCTCGGAAATCACGGCCCAGGCCGTCTCCTGCAGCCGCCGGTACCAGGCCAGCCGGCTGGGTACCATGGTCGCAACAAACTCCACGGCCAGCGCAGGCACGTTCGTCGACCAGCCGCGCCGCCCACGTGTCGCCCAGGCCGCGCCGCACGGCCGCCAGCTCGCCCGCGTGCATGCCGGAGCTAAACGCCAAGTCCTCGGCGGCATTGATGGCGATTCGTGGAGATTTTGGAAAGGCCGTCGTCGGCCGCCGCGAGGACGGCGCGGAGCTCGGGCCACAGCGCGGGTGTGTTGTCGATCCAGTAGAACTCGGTGGCTGTTTTCTCCGAGGGCGTGTCAACGAGAACCTGTGTGCGTGCCGTTTTGGCAGCCGCAATGGGGGCCGAGGCATTGCCCGCGACGTACAGAATGGTCGTGCGACGACGCGCAGAGAACTGCGTGGCCGCCTTGAGCGACCAGAAGACGGTGTCCTCGACATACTCGCGCTGGCTCATCAGCCAGGCATCGACGCCATGCTTGTGCAGCAGGTGCGGGATGATGGTCTTGCGCTCGGCGGTCCAGGCATCTTGGATGACGGCCTGGTCACGCAGCGAGGGCAGCGTGTGGTACTGTGGCGACAGATGCAAGGACGACGAGGCCAAGGATGACTCTGCCGATGTCGCTGCAACTGCCCCCACGGCCAGAGCTGGCCAGGGCTACAAGACAGCCGGCAAAGAGCCGCATGATGAGTGCACAGACAAGGCTCTCGGAGAACACACTTCCGTTAGCACGATCGTTGGCGTGTATCGTGGGCTTGGGGCTGGGACAGGAATAGGGTCATGTTCTAAGGAGTAGTAGGTAGTGACACCAACACAGCTGGTGGCAGCTGGCAGCGAGTTTTATCGACTTTCCTTCAGTCCGTGTTTGGGAAGGAGCTTCCCTGCCTGAGCTCCAAGGGCCACATTCACTAACACTCGGTGTACATCGTCCCGCCCGGCTCATTGGTGGGGAAGAGGGGTCATTTGCGAATTGACCAATCAAGCGGGGTAGTGGGGGACGGTGGGGGCAGACGTTTTGCCATGCAGGCAGGAGCGACTTGGGGCAAATGTTGGGGCAAGACGACGAGACGAGACACGATAACGGGGAGAGGAATAGCAAATGCAGACACGGCACAGGCAAACCGCAGCAGAGCCGACGATAGCAAGACATGTGCTTGAGCAGACACGGGTGAAGGAGACAACTAATGTGACGTCACATGTGAAAAAGACGAGACGAAACAAGGCCAAACGTGTCTCAAGATACAAGAGATATCTGGTCCAGGTTGTGGCAACAGGTGGCGGACAGCATGTGGCGGACAGCCACGAATCAGGAAAATGAGCACCCAAGACACATCGGCAGGGCTAGACGAGTCGGCACCGACCGTGTCGGCGACGAGGTCTCGGCCGACGGACGCCGGAGCTGGTGCAAGCCGCTGGCGATTATGCCTCTATCCGCACAGCACTGACTCAAGTAGACGGAAGGCACAGTGGCAGACACGATGGTCGATGGCCACACAGCACCTTCCGCAAGTGGCTCGTCTGGATGTTCCTGGATGTTCAGGGAAGCGCCACTGTGTCGCTGGTGGCCAACCGAGAATGTTGCCGGGCATGTGGGCCCATTTCGGCTTGCCGCGGTAAAGCATTTCCCGACTTCCTGTGCTGCGAATGGCAACAGCCATTTTTGGTGGGGTGGCCGCCGTCGTACCTGCTCCAGCTGGTCTGTAAGATACTGTACCTGCAACGAAGTTTGCCATTTGGGGTAGCCACCGCTTTAAGGGATCAGGGACAAACACGACCACACACCAACACAGCAACGCTGACACGCCCACGCATCGAGAGCTTCCAGCCGAGGGAAACACTAGTTTTTTTCTCTTTTTTTCTGCAAGAGTGGTTGCCGCTCCTGAGGCAGTAATCGTTTCTCCAAGCCCCCAAGACCCGAGGTCGGACATTCACCGAAAAGGACAAAAAGAACTGACGAAAAAAATAAAGGAAAGAAAAAGAGAAAGAGAAAAGAGAAAAGAAACACCGCACAAACCAACGCCTCTCAACCCCGCGTCTCCCCTTGCTGTTGAGTGTCTGCTCGTCCATATCCTTCTTATAGGGTGAGCCGCGCATCTCTCCCCTCCCTACCTCTGCTCTTCTTCCTCCCTCCTCCTCCCTCCCCGTCTGTCCCTCCTCGCTCTCCATCGCCCAACCGCGCATCCTCACACATCTCCCGCTCACAGCCATGTCCTCTGCCACGCGCAGCCTTCGCCTTGCTTCCCGCGGCTGCGGCCCCCAGACTCGCTCCGTCGCCGTCCTCTCGTCCGCGCTCCTGCAGACGTCGTCCGCGTCTACGCCCGCTGCCGCCTTTGCCCCGGCCCCCAGACAGTCCAGCTTCCAGCTCGCCAGCCGCCGCGCCTACTCCTCGGCCCCCATCACCAACTCCAACATGCCGTACGACAAGGAAATTGACGACATTGCCGAGTACGTGCAGAAGCCCATTGACTCGGAGCTCGCGGTAGGTCCTTCCTCTCCTGGTTTTTGCTCCTTCCTTATTAGGGCACCGCCAAGACCCTGATATCTAACATCGCATCACCAGATCGACACCGCCAGATGGATTCTCCTGGACACGCTCGGCTGCGGCCTTGAGGCCCTGCAGTTCCCCGAGTGCACCAAGATGCTCGGCCCCGTCGTCGACGGCACCACCGTGCCCAACGGCGTGCGCGTCCCCGGCACGCACTACGAGCTGGACCCCATCAACGGTGCCTTCAACATTGGCGCCATGATCCGCTGGCTCGACTACAACGACTGCTGGCTGGCGGCTGAGTGGGCCACCCCTCGGACAACCTGGGCGCCATCCTGGCCGTTGCCGACTGGATCAACCGCACCAACAAGAGCGGCACGGCCGCGAAGCTGGCCGGCGGCCGCATCATCACCGTGCGTGACGTCCTGGCCTACGCCACCAAGGCCCACGAGATCCAGGGCAACCTGGCCATCCTCAACTCCTTCAACAAGGTCGGCCTCGACCACGTCCTGCTCGTCAAGGTCGCGTCCGCCGCCGTCGTCGCCGAGATGCTCGGCCTCGACAAGGAGGGCATTGCTGCCTCCGTTTCCCAGGCATTCGTGGACGGCCAGTCCCTGCGCACTTACCGCCACTCGCCCAACACCATGTCCCGCAAGTCGTGGGCTGCCGGCGATGCCTGCCAGCGCGCCGTGACCAACGTTCTGCGCGTCAAGCAGGGCGAGAAGGGCATCCCCACGGTCCTGTCCGCCAAGGTCTGGGGCTTCTACGACGTCCTGTTCAAGGGCAAGCCCTTTGAGTTCAACCGCCCCTACGGCAGCTACGTCATGGAGAATGTCCTGTTCAAGGTCTCGTACCCCGCCGAGTTCCACGCGCAGACCGCCGTCGAGGCCTCGGAGAAGATCTACCACCAGCTCAAGGCGGCCGGCAAGTCCGCTGCCGACATCAAGGCCATTACCTGCCGCACGCACGAGGCCTGCATCCGCATCATTGACAAGCAGTTTGCGCAGCTCAACAACTTTGCTGACCGCGACCACTGCGTCCAGTACATGAGCGCCGTCATGCTGCAGTACGGCCGCCTGACCGCCAACGACTACCTCGACGGCTCCGAGGCGGCCACCAGCCCCGAGCTCGACGCCCTGCGCAAGAAGATCACCTGCGTCGAGGACCCCCAGTTCACCGCCGACTACCACAACGCCGACAAGCGCACCATCTCCAACGCCCTGACCGTCGAGCTCAACGACGGCACCGTCCTGCCCGAGGTTGCCGTCGAGGCGCCCCTCGGCCACCCCCTGCGCCGCGAGGAGGCCAAGCCCGTCATCCTGGCCAAGTTCAAGCGCCACCTGTCTCCCCACTTCAGCGCCGAGCGCGTCGAGGAGCTCGTCAAGCTCAGCACCGACGCCAGCAAGGTCGACAGCATGCCCATTGACGAGTACCTGAGCCTGTACACGGTCAAGGACAGCAAGTTTGTCAAGGAGAACAACTAAAATATTTTGAAACGACTATGATGCGATGGGATGCGATGGGATGCGATAGATACGAAACCTGGGTTTCCGGCTACCAGGAGAGCAAAAAGAATTAAAATGCATTCTTTTCTGATTTATTGTCCTTTTTGTCTTCCGTCTTTCGTACATAAAAAATTGAAACAAACGAAATGAATTAAATGACAAAGGCATGCTGTTCCTTTGTTCCTGTGACCGTGAAATCGTAATGAATAAATAAGAATTAAAAAAAGAGAAATGGGCAATAAATGTACAAGGCATAAACAGACATTAAAAACAAAGAGGACAAATAAATGAATAAATACAGTGTGCTTCCCACGTCCCAAGTATGTGATGAATGCTCGCGAGCCAAACGTGTTGGTAAAAAAAAAGACAAAGAAACAGAATAGTAATCGAGGGCAACCGTGATCTTCCAATCGTATAATCTACACTTCCACTTCCTTCCCGCCCAACCTTTTCTTTTACTCGTCCTTGTTCGCATCGAGAATCTCGCCCGCAAACAGGTGGAACAAAAAGTCGAGCCACCAGATCAGCTTCCAGTACAGACTCGCCTTTTCCCAGTCAAACAGCCCGTTCTCGCGCCGCGGCACCTGGTTGCCAATGATTGTGCCCGTCAGCCGGTGCAGCAGCGGCAGCCGCTTGACGAACCGCCGCATGGTGGACTCGCTCGGCAGCAGGGCCAGCTCAGGCGCTTTGAGCGTGGCCCGCCGCGCCGTCGGGATGCGTCGACAGAAACTCGTCGTTCTCCGCCACTGGTGGTGGCTGCGGCTGCGACTGTGGCTGAGACTGTTGTGGTTTCGGTGTCGACGGAGAAACAATCGTATTGTCCACGTCCATGCTCGACGTATTGCCAGGCCCTCCGCTCGCTGATGCCCACGCCTGGCGGCGTGCCAGGCCACCCGGCATGCCCGCCGCCACCGACGAGCCAGCTGTCGACGACCGTGTGCCAAAGGGGTCGTCATCGTGTGTCACGGTGCCCGAGTCGACCGTCTGGGATGATGCTGCGGAGTACCGCCCAAAGCCCTGGTCGTTGCCCCGGCCGCCGTGCGCTGCTGCCCGCTCGTACTCGTCGAGTGCGTCCGGGTCCTGCATCGCCACGTCCTCGTTTGCCGTCAAAGGCACGCCCCGGTACAGTTTCTGCCGTCACCAGGTAGCCCATGATGCGCTGGGGCGATGCGTAGAGTGCCGCATCGGCGGCCTGCGCCGACTCAAAACGTCACCTTGACCCAGTGCTCGCCGCTGACCGCGCGCATCACGGCCTGCCGCTCAGCCGCGGTCAGGGCTGCCGGCCGTTGGACTCGAATGTTGCTGCGCTGCGTGCGGCGGCATCCCGCAGGCTGGAGCGGTACCGCCGGCTGCCAATGGGTGGGTCGCGTGGGTAGTCTTCGCAGATGCGGCCGGCAATCTGTTCGTAGTGGTCGATGGCTGCGTACTGGTAGTCGGCCGAGCGGTAGCCGCGCAGGATGATCTCGGTTGGCTGGTTCTGGGTTTCTGGTAGGGGAGCGCGTCTTGCTGCTGCTGTTGCGCGGTGGCAATGTCGTCGTCACCGCGCTGCCGCCGCCGCCACTGACTTTGCGCCCGGTGCCCGCCGAAGACGAGTCGCCCCGGCCGTGCACATCCAGCAAGTCGTCGTTCTGCGCATCGGCGCCGCCGTTTTGGGGCGAGTGGTGCTGCTGCGAAAGCACTTCCTGTTCCCGCTTCCAGTTGCCAAACATTTCGTCTGCTGCCGTCGAATGAAAGGGCGTTGCTGCCGGCTTGCTCTGCTGCTTCGTGGCGCGGCCGGGGCCCACCGATCCTGCGCGTGTCCGTGACCGGGCGCGGCCAAACGAGCCGTGTGTAGCGGGTGCCTGTCGTCGTAACCGTGTCGGTCGCCGCCTGAGACAAATAAAAAGTGTTAGTGAATGAGCTTAATCGGTGAAGCTCGCCAGGGGTCAACGCACTCATCTGCCGCGCCTACTACGGCAAACGGCCGCGTGACGCCGTCTGCGCCAGTGTACAGCTCATCGTCGGGCACGTTGTGCAGGACCAACGGTGCCATGTTGGCTGTGTCGGCGGTGGCGAGGCGAGGTGTGAAGGGGGGCGTGAGTCGCTTGGCAGTGGTCGTGATGCGGCAAAAGGAGAAGCAGAACAAAGGTCAAGAGAATCCGGAAAGGGGAGGGAGCCCTGAATGCGCGTAATGTTGCGTGATGGCGCGCGAGAGAGGTCTGATGGGTCGGCAAATGCGAAAAATGTCGAGGGTAAATAGGGAGGTTGTTAAAGTGCTGGGAGCTAATGGACAGAAAAAAGAATGGAGATCGGGTCGCGTTTCCTCTACCGAAAAGGGAAAAAAAGTTTAGCAGCGTTTCCCCCAGCAACAACCCGTGGAGCGTGATCACGTGAGCACATGCATATATGCAGCTATCCGACGATGGTCGACGAGAGAGCTGTGCCTGTGCAAAGTGGTACAAAATCAATCCAATCTGAAAGAGATGCAGTTTCCCAAAAGCCAAGTAGGCAAGCACTGTCTGCGTTTCTTTATTTTGTATTGTTTGTACCGTCGTGTTGGGCTTGGATAGGCGACATCCCCCGATGTTGGGAGAGTCCATTTTTGCGACCCATTTTTAGCGCAGTGCGATTGAACTGACGTCCACCCAAAAGCTTCCCGCACGATTGGACCCCATCCTGCGCCCTTGCCCTTTGCCCTTTCCCATACACCACGAAACGCCTCTGCACCCCCGGTTGAAGTGCAGAGCATCGACGACACAAGGCCACTCAAGCGTCACCCTGACCTTTCTCCAAGTGTTCACAGGCGGCCACTCAATCGATCTAAGCAAACGCAGCTCTCCCTCCCTCGATCCCTTCCCTCTCCCCCCACCATGTCCACACCATTCCGCGGCCGGTACAGCCCGCCTCTAGAGGAGGCGGCGGCAACAACAGCGGCGGCAGTGGACGTGGCGGCAACAATAGTGGCGAGTACCGCGGCAGCCGTGGCGGCACGGGCGGCGGCGGACGCGGCGGCGGACAGTATCCGCGTGGCGGCGGGCGCGGTGACCGGGGCGGCTACCAGCGCGGGGGTGGCCGTGGCGGTGCCGGTGGCGAGAGCGGCGGGCGCGGCGGCGGTGGTTTTGCGCGGGGCGGTGGCCACGGCGGACCGGGCGGCGACCGCGAGGCGCCCAAGAAGGAGAGCATCTTGGACCTGGGCCAGTACATGGACCGGGAGATTTACGTCAAGTTCAACGGTGGCCGGGAGGGTAAGTCCACACTCTCTCCACACATGCCGCGGAAAATAAAAAGGCGCTGTGAAGCACGTGCTAACGGGAATAAATGTGATAGTGTCTGGTATTCTCAAGGGCTTTGACCCGCTGCTGAACATGGTGCTGGACGACGCCCAGGAGAAGATGCGCAGTATGTCTCTCGAGCTCTCTCTTTATTGCTTTGTTTTTTTTTTCTCTTTTTTTTAATTGCTAATCGAATAAAAAACCAGACGCCGAGGGCGAGGTCAAGTCGCGCTCGTTAGGCCTGGCGGTGATCCGCGGCACACACATTACGACACTGCACCCCGTTGAGGGCAGCGAAAGCATAGCGAACCCGTACCTGGCAGCCGCAGAGGCGGCCGAGGGCGAGGAGTCCGCCGAGGCCGGCCAGCCCGCTAAGGTGACGCCGGCCATACCAATACACGCCCAAGGCGGAAGAGGAGGAGTCCGATTAGGATCTGTATTGAGACGACAGGGAGGGGAGGCGGAGGAAATACCACAAGCACAGCTGTTCTTCTAGGTCCCGGTCGTCGTGTAACGAATAGAAAAAGGAATAAAAAACAGGACATACGGAAAGGGAACGAGAGAGGTGCACCATACAACGTAGTAACCCCATGGTCGGAATGGACAAAGAACAATGATATCCGTGGTTTCCTCCATCTTTTTCTTGCTACTTGGCTGGCTACTACTTCCGTCACTGTCGTGCCCCATGTGCTGGCGTCGGGACCTGCTGTAATTGATAATCCTTTTCACATTTTTTTTCTATCCTCGAGGCTCTTTTTAAATAAAAAAACAAACGCTCGTCGGCAACGGCCACTCCACCGTTTTGGCTCCCAGGTCCAACGCTGCAAGACAATGGTCCGCATATAACGGCCAAGCCAAGTCCACTATTTGCAACAAGAGGCAACCCATGTACAGATAATGTACAAAATGTCCGCCTTTCATGGACATACATCGCACCGGAATGCCGATAGCAGACAACAAAAAAGGGGTGAAAAACAAACTCAAAAAAGGGTAAGCAAACGGCAAAGTAAACATCGCAAAAACGACAAATCATACCAAGCGGTCAGCCGAGACAAGCAACATTGCATATCCAAAGGCTACCAGTTTCCAGACGACGTCAACCGCTGCACCAAAACACTTTATCCATCTTTTAGGCCGTAGCTCTAGATGAGAAGTAAAAAGCAAAAAGGAGTAAGAAAATGCAGAAAAAAACCATAAAAACAACGCTTGGGATCGGCGAAATCGACCCTGTCCGCTCAGTGATCTGGCCCCTGAAGATAGTGATAAGCCCTGCTATGATCCAGGTGTATAGTAATGTAACGTAAAAGTACAAAAGGGGCCTGAGACGTGAAGGCTGGCAGCTTTAAGAGAAAAGACACGAGGAGAGACAAGCGAGAGAGGGGATAGATATTGGCATTACCCAGTCTTTTCCTGCTTCTTCCAACTGTTGGGCCGTTGTAGGCGTTGCTGAATCCGCGGTCGTGGAGCGAAACACGAGGATTGTGAGGGGGGGTTGACCACGACCCCAGTATGCTCTTGACAGAGCCTTGTCGCTGAGATATGGCGCTCGCATCCATTTGCCGGATGATTGCCACTGGGCTTTGACAGGAGCGCCGAGGCCTTGAAAAGAAAGCGCAAGAGGGCGAGACAGAGGTGCAGATTGGTGACAGTTTGAGAGACGACGGATGGTCTGGTGTTTTGCCAGTCTGTCGCTCCGGTGATGGATTGGCTGAGCAACGCACTTCCGGCTTGGCGGACGAACCGTCCAACATCGTCACCTCTGCCGGAGCAAGAGAACTTCAAAGCCAACCATGTTCTTTGAAGTATGAAAACAGGGAACAAGAGGCAGACGGCCGGCGTACCAAAGGATCATATGAAAAATGATAGGGGCCAAAAGGCCGAGGGCATGATGAGGAAAAGGGAAAAGGGAAACATTGGAACCATGCGCTTTGTGGCGGCCACGCAGCACCCACAGGAGAAAGACGGGCTGGCCAGCTGAGCTCGCCAACAGCCGTCGTCTCAAGTGGCTTAGGCGCCAATGGGACAACCTCAGGGTCCATTAGGCCATGAGTGGAAAGGGACCAGGGCTGTATACACCCGCGTCGGACGTGGACTGCTTTGGCCGTCGCTGCGCAGAGACCGGCCCTCCCTAGTTGTGGCGCCGGTTTCGATCCAACAGCAGGGCGGATAAGGTCGTTGAACGGACCGCCTGCACCATCTTGTTGAGCTCCTTGTACGTGACAAATAAGTTTGTACGCCCGTCACGGCTCGACCAGCCTCACAACTTCGTTGGAACCGGCATCCAGCTTGTTGAGGCTGGGAGAGAATGTGCCAGGCATCAACGACGGGCGGCCCAGACTCGTCCACCTGGTGGAAGGACGTAGTCACGGAAGAGCTTGAGCGGGTAGCGCGGACCATGCTCGGCCCACGAAGCATCGCGCTGTAGTTATCGCGTTCGTTAATGGTGCCCAGCTTCATGAGCAGACGGGCAACGCGACCGTTTTCAAACCTCGCGTGACACCTGGCTCATCAGGCCGTCGTTCTCCTGAAGTGACATGTCAAAGAAGCGGGCAATCTGTGGTGCAATGCTGCTGACCAGCGCATCAATAGTCTTGCCGCCGTTGTTGCCGCTGGTGCTGCCGGTGATGCCACCGTTGGGTTGCCGTCGTGGCTGGCGTGGGCGTCAGGAGCCAGGCCACGGCCGTCTTGAACTCGTGCGAGTAGATCTCAGGGATCTGGTCAACAGGCGACAGCGGTTTCTTGAGCTCGTTGGGTGGCCGTGTACGTGGCCAAGGACACCATGACCTCACCAAAGTGGATAAAGTCTTCTTGCTGCAGGTCCAGCACGCGACGGTTCGGTCGTAGTTGATGACGTCCTGGACCGCGCAGCCACTCAGACGGATACGGTTCTTACCCGTCCGGATGATCTTGGTCAAGTCAATTGCAGCGAGCCGCCAGGCCAGCACTGTGGATGGCCCGCAAAGCGTTGGTGATCTGCACAAAGTAGCTCCAGAGCACAGTCTCCTGAACTGTGACGTTGCCACGAGGGCGGGTCTGGCCGTACGTCGGAAAGTGGTACTGCATGAGCGTCACAGACAACGGGAAGTAGTCCATTGCAAAACAACAGAGCTGTCGCCAAATGCCCGGGTCGTGAATGCTTCGTGTACCGTTACGACGCTACCACTGCTGACCGGCGCCAGTCGCGGGCCGCACGGAGAAGCGTTCTCATTGCTCACGCGGAAGTTCTCCACGCGCCGCAAGCAATAGTGTTTGCCGTTTTTGCTAGCCACAGCCTTGTAAAGCCACGTGATGCGGCCAAACGACCCGGCAACCTTGTGGCTGTTGGTGTCAAGGGCCGTCAGCGAGTGGTAGCTCTCTACGTTGACGGATACTATTATAGGTGTTAGTTTGGTTTGGCTGTGTTTCAATGAGGTGTAAACGGGGGGATGAGGCGACCTACAGGTGACTGTAGCCTGGTTCCCGGCGCGGGACTTCATGTGGATATCCTGGCGCAGCTTCTCGGGCAAGAAGAACTCGTGGATGGTTCGCTGGCGGGGAGAAGATCCTGGCGGTGAGGCCTTGAGGAAAGTAAAGGTGTTCGCCGAGCTGCCATAGTCAGCAGAGTACACAAAGAGTGGTGAAAAGGGGATAGGCCACCTACAGGCTGGTGCTGGGTACCAAAAGGAGACTGTCCCTGGTAGTATGCTGCGCCCTCGCGTCCCGTCTGCTGGCTCGTGGTAGCATACGGGTTGAACGGAGAGGTGGTGAGGTTCGCTCCCGGAGCTCCCTGGGCACCAACGTTATACTGCTCAAAGAGACCACCACTCTGACCGAGCTGAACGTCGCTTCCTGGAGGCATCCCAAACGCTATGCCACCCATACCGGCCATGCCACCCAAGCCACCCATGTTGTTCATGTTGCCGAGGTTGTTCATGCCGCCAATTCCACCAATGTTAACCATACCGCCCATCCCTGCTCTATTGTTGAGGTGGTCGGTAGTCGCGTGGGACGGGGCGCGCGAGGGCCTGTGGGAATCGATATTTGCGACTGCTGTGACGGGCCGCTTGTATAAAGTGTGCCCCCTGGCCTAGATTCTGCTGGTGCTGCTGTTGTTGTTGCTGTTGCTGCTGTTGCTGTTGGGGAGCTTGCTGGCTCTGCTGAGAGATAAGAGATGGTTGTGGAGGCTGTGGCGACGGCAGAGCCTGGCTCGGGATAGACGAGGTAGATGTGGGCGTGGCAGATGGAGGGACGGTCTGTGATTGTGGGCGAAACTCGACGGCCTTGGCCACATTGAAGGGAGATCGGTCGCCCTTTGCAGGAAACTCCTTTGTGGAGCTCAAGTTGAAGCCGGACGACTGCTCGGACGACCGAGGAACGAACTCGCGGACGGAGGCCAGGTTGAAGGAGGAGGCGTCGCCGCGAGGGATAGACACGCCAGAGTCTTTGCTGCTGGCGAGGTCACGGAGCTGCTCGCGGGAGATGCAGAGGAAGACGCATTGCTTGCGGACACGACTACGATCAAAGGCACATGTTAGACATGTTGGGAGACGTTGTGAGACAGGAGCCTATTCGTGCTTCGACAAGTACATACCGCTTGTGCCCAATGGTGTGAATGGAGCGGCATTGGCCGCCATGGGAGGAAGCACCGACGACTTTCGGAGTGGAGAGTTCGCGGAGCCAGGGGTGAAGACGGGGGAGTCGCCGTTCAAGCCCTTTTTATTGTTGCTGTCACGAGATATGTCAGTTACCCCAGCTGCCCACCATAACCATGTTGCTGTGCTGTCGCGCCGCCGCTACATACATGTCTTTTGTGTTGCCATGTTGTCGGTTCAGGCCGTAACATGATTTATTGATACTTTGTAGTGATGATAAAGTGAAAAAGAGGTTCGGGTCGGTTGGTCTGCTAGGGCAGGAAATTGGAAATGGCAGTATTAGCGACTGGCCGTAGAGGGAGCGTGCGGATGTGGTACAGTCGGCTGCATACCGGTGCCGTCAATCAAGTGCTGTCCGAGCAGGGCCACTGTTGCTGGTGCAATCTGGTGACGGACGGATGCGCGATGGCCGAGGACCCGTTTTAAAGGCTCTATCGTGTTGGGCGGCGATTAGCAGACACGCGCATGACGCAAGCAGGCAGGGTGCCACGCGCAAGAGCACAGGCCAGACAGGATCGCAGGCGGCTGGCAGGGAGGGTAACTTACTCGGTAGCTCCAGAGGTGAGCATCCATAATGTAGTCAATCCTGCGTCGTGACGCGACGAGCGTCGGTGGTTGTGTCCGGGGGGGGGGGGGGGTTGGGAGGGAGAGGGTGTCCGGACGAGAGATAAAGCCGATGACGAGGCTCGATTCACAGCCGGAGAGGCCTGTATTGTCTGGTAAAGATGTAGTTGGAGGGAGAAGAGGAGTTGGCGGGAGAATCGCTGCGAAAAGGAGGCCCGAGTCCTCGCGTTGTCGTGTTGTCGCGACGATCAGAGAATCTGCAATTTGCGGCCGGTCGATGGACGAGAGGGGGTGAGGACACGCGCCGGTGGTAGCAGCGGGCAGCGGGTCAGCTGGCGGGCGGCGTGGGAGATGCTCACACAAACGAGCGTCGTCTCGGGCGTAGCGACGACGAGAGATGGTGAGAAACAACACTGTGTCGGATGCGGGGTGAAGGTGAAGGGGTGAAGGGAGGTTGGAAAGTCTCAACGATTCGGAGATTGTTGATTTGGGCGACGAGCAAGAGAGGCAGGGGCGATGGGCGAGCGATGCGCGGAGCGGAAGAACGTGGGTCTCTCCTTCCAGTAACAGCAACACAACCAACGCTACAGGCAAGGCCGAAAAACAGTCGGCAGGGAGCTGCCTTGTTGCGCGCCAGACCTTTTGCTCCAATGCGCTGCCTCTCAGCCCGTAATGTAGCAATTACCCCGCTGACGAGACATGCGCATGTACATGTATGAAGGGTTGGCCACTAAAAGATACTTCTAGATCTAAGGCGGCGCCCTATGTCTTCGTGTATCTTACCACGCTGCAAGTTTCTTGGCTGAGACTGGCAATTGACCGCTGAAGGCCTCCAAATACCGTAATATCTTACGGGTCCATCATCTCACAGGGTCTCTTATTGTCATTGCACGCTCCCGGCACATGGCCGCATGAAACACAATTACAGGATCCGGTGATTAAGAAGACCAGAGGACAACTTTTTATCTCGAACGACGCGGCGGCCGCGCGACAAACGGCCTCGGACTCTCGAGGTTTCTTTGTGCTCGGTATTTGGGATGTGTGCAACAACGACAGGGGACTCGACTCGGCCTACCCTGGTTCTGCCCTCTATTTCCCGGCCTTCCAAACGGAACCCGTGCGCTTGTGAGAGTACGCCTTTTTGATGTCGGTGCCAGCCGGGAGGTTGTGCAATGGGAGACGCACGGGCGCCTTTTCTTTTTTTTCTTCTTCCTTTAGCAGACGAATCACGGGCGAGGGCCAGCTCTCGCTGTCACACATTCGTGAGGACAGTATTACATGCCCGTGTGCTCCGCACGGAACGAATTGGCCTATCCCGTTGCTGCCCATCGAGTTGTTTCTGCGCCAAAGAGCCAGGAGGGGAAGCAGAGGCAGGGTTGGTGCCAGGGCGGGGAGCAATCGATGTCACGAGCGGGAAGGACACACGTGCCAGGTCTAGGTCAGCGAGCACTTTCAGTGAGGTTTATTGCTTCTTGTCTGATTTGTTTCAATGTTCAACAGGGAAATCAAAATATCCATCCAAGCTTTAAAACCGCCCTCACCAATAAGCATGCTGTGTATAATGAAGCTTCAGGCAGCTGCCTCGACACTTTTCCGTGAAGTCTTTAGGCAAGCTGTGTCTTTCAGTTGTGCCTCACTTTATGATGAACCGACAGCTCACCATTTGAGCAAAATAAGAGAACCAAGATGATTCCACCGTGAACTTTCTCTCGAAATTGAACAAATCTGCCATTATCCGCGTCACTTTTACGACTACTATTAACTATCCTCTGCTGTGCATCTATCTAGCCACATTTTCCAGGAGTTGATAGCCAACTTGACGCTTTTTTTCTCTCTTCTCCTCCTCCCCCAGCTTACCACAGTCACAGGCCGTGTGTCCAGAGCCATCGCTTTCGTCAAGCTGCAACACAACATGCCTTTGTCGGCAGGTGGGTCCAAGCTCTGAGCACAGCGGCCAATTAGAACCAGCGTCTGGCCTGGCCCACTCTAGTGCTTCGAAAGCTGGCCTTTCTGTGTGATTCTGGTCCTGCTCTATGGATGCCCAAAATGGCCTAGTGCCTCCAACGCCCGCCCGTACCATATCGGAAGGAAGCTCACACCTACGAAATAAGTCTGTGACAATAACGAATATTACGTTGCAGACCAACAACCATTCACCCATTCGTCCCCATCGGCCACCTTTGCTCCTCTCGCCGCAACGAACGAGCCACCCGCCTACATCTATCTCGACAACTTCTGCAGCACGCCTACCTGCAGCCTAAGCAAACAGAACTCCCCCGTAACCTCGACACATCCTACATCAAGATTAGTAACGGAGAAGCATTCTGTTGCCTGTTGCTCGACTCCCATCTTCCGCAGGCGACCCATCTTTCCATTCTATCGGCTCGTTTGTTCGATTCTGTTCCATCCATCCTGCAAGCCCGCCAAGACCAGCTACCGGCGTGCCCGGAGATCTCTTCCGTCGACGATCACGCGCCTTGTCAACCTCGGTCAACTGGAGCGAGATAATCCTTGGCATCGCATCTTTCCGCAACACCTGAGAGTCAAACCACCACACGACCGATCATGGCGACCCCGGGGCCGAGTGTGCCTGCCAGCACGGGTGGCCAGCTGCCGCTCACAGAGGAGCAGCAGGAAGCTGTCGTACAGTTCACCACACTCACCAACGAAGACGCGGAGTCTGCCCAGGCCTTTCTGCGGAGGTCGGGATGGAGCGTCACGGTAGGTGCCCGTCTCGTGTCCTTATTTCTGTCTACGGTCTGCTGTACACAGTACACAGTACACACTGCGTGCGCAACACGCATGCTAACAATGCTTTTAGGTGGCCGTGAGCAAGTTCTTTGACGGCGAGGACCCGAACGTGCCGACCTCGACCACGTCCCTCCACCACAAGCCGCCAATATCCAACCACAGCGGCTGGCCGACTTTGGGATCCTTTCGTAGCCGGAGGCGGGCCTGGCTTCACGATGTCATCGAGCAGGCACGGTTTGCTACGGGAAGCAACAACCGGCGAGCGGCCGAGCGTACCGAGGTCGCCCGGCGCATCGTCGTGTCACCACCGGCGCCCGTTGTACGGCCATCCTTCTTTACGGCTCTGCTGCTGTCGCCGCTCAGCCTGGGCTACCGGGTGCTGTCGGGTCTCTGGCGCGCCGTGCAGTACATCCTCGGCCTCGTGCCCGGCTTAAGCGCGTTCCGGCGGATGGCCAGCGCGCGCCCGCCGCACCCCGCCGGTACCTTAACCCGCGAGACGCGGCAGCCCGCTTCAAGCGTGAGTTTGAAGAGGCCACGGGCTCCAAGGCACTGCCGTTTGTGGAAATGGGCTACACACAGGCCTACGACAAGGCCAAGACGGATCCAAAGTACCTGGTGATTGTCCTGATGGCGCCGAGCACGACGATACCAAGAGCTACGCTCGCGACACGCTGCTGCACCCCGACGTGGTCGAGTTTATCAACAACCCGGCCAACAACATCATGCTGTGGGGCGGCAGCGTGCGCGACCCCGAGGCCTACCAGGTGTCGCTCGAGCACCGCGTCACCAAATTCCCCTTTATGGCCACGATCTGCGTCACCCCAAGGAGGGTGCAGCACGCGCATGGGCACCGTGAAGCGCGTTGTGGGCCCCGTGTCCGGCGCGTATTTCACCGAGCAGCTACGCCAGGTGACCGTCAAGTACGCCGACGACCTGGCTGCAGTGCGGGCTGTGCGTGTCGCTAACGAGGCCACGCGCAACATCCGCATCGAGCAGGACAACGCCTACGAGCGGTCGCTGGCAATTGACCGCGAGCGCGCACGGCAGCGGCAGGAGGCAGAGCGGCTGGCACGCGAGCGCGAGGCCGAAGCCGCACGGCAAAAGAAACTGCGCAAGCAGTGGCGCGCATGGCGCAAGGCCAATCTGGCGCCCGAGCCGGCGGCCGGCTCGACCAATATTGTCCGCGTAGCGCTAAAACTGCCCGAGTCTCTTGGCGGTGAGCGCGTTCGCCGCAGCTTTGCCGACGACGCGACCGTGGAGGACCTGTATGCCTTTGTGGAGTGCTACAATGCCGGAAACTGGGGAAGACGAGGAGGCCGACGAGGACGAGGAGGAGACCCAGAGTGAAAAGGTGGCCAAGCCCGAGGGCTACACGCACAAGTACGGCTTCCGCATTGCGTCGATGATGCCGCGCGAGGTGCATGAGCCCTCCGAGGACAAGACACTCCTCCAGGCAATTGGCAAGTCTGCAAGCCTGGTCGTGGAGGAGGTGGAGGAGTCCGTGTCGGGTGAGGAGAGCGGAGACGAGGGTTCCAACTGAATAGGTAAAAGAGCTTCCTGCCCCCCGGGCAGAGATTAAGAGTAATACGGAAGGGGCTCAGTCCAGGCTATACGATAGCAGGTAAATGTGTTATTATATGAATTCTTGAGCGCCCACCGTTATCAATGCCTCTTGTCTACTCCGCACATCTACTCCCACTTCAGCGAGAATGATCGTTTGGGTCTTTGATTGGCCTACACGAGATTCAGCCATTGATCGGAAGCGGACTCGCCTGCAATTGGCCGTCTCTGTCTCAGAAAGACGTCGCACAGGGCAAAGCACGCCTTGTCGAGGGACTCGGCCATGCTGAGAGGTCACGAGCGCATGCGGTGTCGGACGTGGCCAATGCTGCTCCACCTCAGCCGCTGCATAGAGTGGCCATGCCTGCTGCAGAGGCCCAACGACGGCGTACGGCAGCCAAAAAGACAGCATCAGAGATATTATGCAAGATAACAAGAGGCATAGAAGCCATGCCACAGCGTCTCTTTCATATCATAATCTTTTCGTCCATTCATTCCTTCCTTTTACCGTCACCGGAGCAGATATGCTCCTTCCCAAAGCTTCCAGGGACCCTCGCACTAGTCTCGAAGCAGCCGCCTGTAAATAAATGACTTCATAGGCTGGCCTTGGCGGTGTCGGTATTCGCAGGCGGGCCAGTTCCCCTAGCTCGTCCCTTCCCCGCGCTCAAGTTGGCCTTGCTGGCACCAACAGCTGCGAGGGAAGGAGCGCAACGGGCTCCTCCCCCTTTCGTTCAACGCACACCGAAACATTGGCAAGAGCAACCACATGACCTCCTTTTTCTGTATGCTCAGACCTGCATTGCTTTATCTATCTTGTCCCTCACCCACAGCCAGCCTTCTTTTTTTCCTGCCCTTATATCTTGCCCAACGTATATATTCCGGGTGCCTCTCTTCTTCTCCTCATTATCACCCGTCCTCTTTTCACCCCTGCCTTCAGCCTTCCACGCCCACTAGCCCCGGATCTCATCGACAATGACCAGCAAATATCGTGTTGAATGTGAGTAAAGTTGATATTAGCTACTTTGCTCGTTATTCTTATAATCTAATCGCATGCTCATCCTCGTCCAGACGCCCTCAAATCCCACCGACGGGACCAGTTCATCGGTATGAGAAAGGGGCTCTTCCCTCCTCAATCCCGTCTTGGCAAAAGGCCCCTTACTCACATCGCATAGAATGGGTCAAGGGTCTTCTCATCAGCCCCTTTGTTCTCTTTTCTCAGCCGGCCGGTGACTTTGAGGATGTCGATGCCGTGTTTGCCGCCAACACCGCCGAGGTGCGCCGCCGCTATGCCGAGATCATGCGCGGGATCGAGGCCATGATTGACGAGCACCGGCAGCTGCAAACCCTCCACTCCCTACAAAGTACCCCACATGGCACACCTCGACCATCAAGGCTGCAGATGCTCGTCCCTACAGTAGGGCCTTTCTTCACGGCCTTGCCGCTAGAGCGGCGTTCATGTACCAGGATGCGCGGCGCACATCTCGTCACGGCGGCTAGTGGCCCCGTCATTCAACGACATACGGCTGACGCTCAATACCGCGCAGCTGATGGCACTCACCTCGTCGCACGGGTCCAAGCACAGCCGGAGCGGGTCGCCGATCGAAACTGGAGGGGGGATGACGGGCTCGCTGCAGCTGGTCACGTTTGACGGTGATCTCACGCTCTACGCTGACGGCCAAAACCTCGAGCCAGACAGCCCCATCATCCCCCGCATCCTGGCCCTGCTTCGCCGTGATATCAAGATTGGTATCGTCACGGCAGCTGGCTACGACGCTGCAGAAAAGTACTATGAGCGGCTGCACGGGCTGCTCAATGCCGTCCATGAATCGGCAGACCTGACGGAGGCCCAAAAGCACAGCTTGCTCGTGGTCGGCGGTGAAGCCAGCTTTGTGTTTGCGTACAGCGCTACGGCACCGGCCAATGCCCTGCTGACACCTGTCGACCCGGCGGACTGGATGCCCGATGCGATGAAGCAGTGGCCCACTGAGGATCTCACGCAGCTGCTCGACCTCGCCGAAACGACCCTTCGCTCGTGTGTGGAGCGCATGCAGTTGCCGGCCCACATCCTGCGCAAGGCCCGCGCCGTTGGCATGATCCCGCTGGCGCGCGAGAATGCCCAATATCCCAACGACCTCATCCAGATTGCGCGTGAGAGCCTCGAAGAGATTGTTCTCACCGTCCAAAAGCGGCTCGAGGTCAGTGCTGCCGGCGAGCTGGCCGTGTGCCATTCTGTGCCTTCAATGGTGGCCGGGACGTGTTTGTCGATATTGGCGACAAGAGCTGGGGCGTGCTGATTTGCCAGCACGCATTGTTGTTCCTGGGCAAACCGGCCACAGATGGTTCCCCACTCGATGTGCCTCCCGCCGTGGCGCACCCGGGAACAACACTGCACGTGGGGGACCAGTTTCTCAGTGCCGGTGCCAACGATTTCCGAGCTCGGCGTGCAGCAACAACAGCATGGGTAGCCAACCCGCTTGAGACAGAGGCGCTGTTGGACGAACTGCTCGCATTGCTGGAGTGAGCAAAGTCAGCCAGCTTATCGATGAAATAACATAAATAAGCAAACAAGACATTTGATTTTATATCATATATCAGTGCACATTTCACGAAAACCAATTGTATAAAATAAAACCAGTCACGTCCAGCGTGACCCGGTATATTTTATATGCTATCTAAAATCCAACTAACTACTCCTCGAGTTCTTTAAAACCCTCTTCACCATTAGTTACAGAGTCCAGCTCGTACCAAATGCGAAATGCAGGTAAGGTCAAAAGAAAGACGTGTGCCTCCCAGAGACAGCACGCCCAAAAAAAAGAAGGAAACCGAGAGTATCCTACAACCTCCCACACCAGACTCATCCTCCACACGCAACGTCCATACTCCCTCCCTTCCATAGCGACACCATCGCTGTACTTCAAACAAAAGAAAACATGGCGGGCATGCTCTTTAGATTTGCTCGCATTTGCTGCACTGCTTGGTATTGCATCCATCGCAGTCTTCGTCCTCTTTGACCGTCATGTTCTTGCCAGCTGCTTTACAGACGCAGCAGATGTACTCGGTGCATTGAGGATCCTTCGTCGTATCATCACGCGGCGGCGACGGCTCCGGCGACGGGAATCGGTCCTCGTCAGGCATGATTGGCAACAGGGGGGAGGTTGGACGGAGATTGTTTGAAGGTTTCTCTCGGTTCTTGTAGGTTGTTTTGAGGTTGAGATAAAAGGCTTTGGGGCTCTTAGAGTCTCGAAAGGTATTTCAGTTGGGTCTGATATGTCAATGTCAATGAAGATGAGGTACTGGCTCCCTTTCCCTATTCTTCGCCAAGGCCGGACGACGGTATACATATAGACATCAGGGACCAGCATGTTCCAAGATGCGAACTTTGACCGCACGCACGAGCAAACGACCGAAAGAGCCTCAACGACCACAACAACCACAGGGCAGCCTCATCTGTGTTTCTAAAACGATCGCCTTTTACCTCCTTTGGGCAGCTTTGAAGCTTTCCGCCCAATGTCTTTTGCTTCGATGGGAAGGCGGTAAAAGAGGCGGCAAGGTAGCCCACGGTAGAAAAGGCCTCCCGGGCACTTGGAGTCATATCCTCATCACGCACTTAGGGCGCATCTCAAGTGACCACGCAACATCACGTCTTCATAGACTTTTTTTTAAAAAAAAAAAATTCTACGGTGTATATTTTGCCGTCCTTGCCACCTTTCTTATTTTATTTTATTTTATCTGTCGTGTTAGCCCACGGGGCTTTGCTAGATGCCTTGTTTTTGCTCTTCAAACATGCTATATAGCACATACTTGAGGCCTCTCTGTCCTTTGTTTCTTTCCGCCTCGTAATCCTTACCATTATGGCCTGCTCATTTTTGTACCTATTTTAAAACTACCAAGACCCCGGCTGCCTGGGCTAGTCCCTCTTTCTCAAGTCTTTCCGCCCTGGTTTTGCGGGCCATGTTTTGTGTTTCCTTTCACCTCACTAATTTTTCTCGCGTCAGCACTATTTGCATGAGATTGCTGGACAGGAAGCAGGTCAAGGTCCCGGCTTAAAAAGAAAGATCCTCTTTTGGAGGCAAACAACACGTATCCTCTTTTATCTGGCATCTATTACGTCTCTTAAAAACATGTGCACTTATATACACGCAGGTGAGTGCTCATAGGTTTTGGAGTACGGAAATACAATATAAGATACACACTGTCTGTTGCCGAACATATATACATCTCTAGTTGCTCGATTATAAAACGTGGTATCTGATCATTATGACTAGAGATACTCTTACAGACCAACAGGTTACTTGCAGCGATCTCGTTGATACGTGTATGTTGGCAGCTGTGTTTTTATATGCAAAAGAAAATCGATATATATTTTATGTGTGGCCCACAAGGCTGCCGAAACGTGCCAGAAACCTTTTTTTCACAATTCTCTCTACCAAAATAGATACGTCAAAGAGCACGACTCATCTGCTCACCTACGGCGAAGCCGGCTTCCGTGGTCTTCTATGGTAATTGAAAAGGGGGCAAGTGCATTTGCATGCCGATGATATTATCTCCTACCTCCGAGAATACTCAGAGTCCTCGGATGGCTTCATCAAGCGCAATGTGTCATCGCATCTCCCTGCAATGACGGTGCCCATGGTCTCAAAATTCATTTCCTGGGTCAGGCGTCGGTCTAGTTTTCACACAGCCTCCCTGTTTTCTCGAACCACCAAAAGAGCCGGGTCGTCTTTTCTACTGTGTCTAGGTACGCGAGCCAGTCCGCGCCGCTTGGCACTTTTACACATGCGATGGTTCCTTGCATTGCCCTGACATGGCGGCTCGCCCATCGAGGTTGGTGTCACAAAGAAAGGAATAAATTCATAGCTTGTCGAAGTAGACAAAAGGATCCATTGGATAGGAAGTGGACCTTGACGCCCAAAAGGGCCGCAACTGATTCAGGCGTCCATCTCGTCCTAGGACTATTCAAATACCTGCAAATATATCTAACCCTGAGCTCCAAGACCAGAGGGTCAGACGACAGGAAGGCAATGCGGACTGGGGGGCAACTCCGTTTCGGAGGGCAGCATAGGATACAATAAATCAAGGCAAGTAAATATCAGGACCGAAAATAAAATAAAATAAAAATAAAAATAAAAATAAACAAGACACTGTGGATAAGGAGGCCGCCTGGGCAGCGCAGTAGCTCCGATACCCAACAAAACTAGGCAGCAGATATCGTGGATGAAAAGCTTTGTTAACTTTTTAAGGAGATATGAACCAACTCATAGGCTTTTTTTTTTTAATTTGCCATTATAATAGTTTTTTTTCTTTGGGCTTCGCATATATCTCCAGGAAGCATTCAACGCGAGACAACGAGGTTGACGACAAGCCCTCGGCCTCGTCGATTTAGCTCGGATGACTGACACTTACAAATGCAACGCCATATTTTGAGCCTCATCACCCTCGTGTTTCATGGTGTTTTAGCGTCGAGCACCAACAGGTTGGGCTCTATTTTCTTTCTTTTTTTGTAGCCATGGTAAAAATTAACCAGGACCGAAGCGGGAGGCTTCACCTGGACTGAAAGTTGTGTTTCCAGAAGCATGAGCCACTTGAGCTTTGAACCCGCTCTCACCACTGCCAGAGGACATGTAAGTCCGGCAAAGGCGAGGCCAACGACGGAGGCAAAAGACGGAGGCATGATAAGTAAGCACATCCAAAAACAAAGACGTCGGAAAAGTCGGGACTTTGTCCCCTTCCGCGAAAGCAAGCTCGACCAAGAAACAGCAAACAGGTCTTCAAAGAATGGGGTCTTTCCCCGCATTCGTGTTGAAAGGAGGCAATCAAAGCCGACGAGGGATGACGGGCAAAACAAGGACTGCCGGCTTGGCCTATCCTTCCCACCCTTTACGGTTCACAAACAACGAGAGCGAGTACAGCCGTCCGGATTTGCGCCGGAGGGTGGGTAAGAACGAAAGAACAAACGGCTGTGAAAGAAGAATGGTGTGCAAGTGGTACCCCAAAAAAGCCAAGAGTCAGCCAAGCTCGATGTTCGTGCTTCCAGAGGCAATTATAAGACCAAGAAAAACCGTACTTCGCAAATCTTTTGGATTCTATCGATACTCTTGTTTTCCAAGGCCAAGATATGTCTACTGCAGGGCAGATCATCGGTCAGAAGAGCATCGTGGCCACAATTGAGGTCACTGAAGGGGGAGGGTTCCACGAAACCCTGTGCTTTACGCGTCATGGGCAGTGTTGTCCTCGCGAGAAATATGTACATTTCACTCTGTTGAGGCATTTAAAGACGACCAGTACTCTACCTCTTCCAGTCCCCCGCCTCCGGTTGCCGGATTTTGGCTCCAAGGTAGGATGCATTGTGCAGAAAATGCGGCATTCGCTGATCCCTGCCAGCTTCTGTGAGTCTCCGACGAGAAAGTCGTACCGTGTGCGTCCTGGAGAAACAGAATCATTGCAAGAGAATCGATCTGAAGGGAAAAAAAGTGAGATAAATGCAAATGTATACCGTTATGATACAGTCACGAGGGCAAGGCCGAGTACGGCAGGGTGAAATCAAGAAAAAAAAATATGCACGATTCTCTTTTCTGGTTTTGTCAAACGCACGGGGGCTTGCATGGGAAACTTTGGGATCGAATGCTTGGCTCTCCGTGATTGTTCTCGTCTGCAGGCCTGAATTAAAAAAAAAACTTATAAATTTTCGGTTTTCATTCGCTGTCGGTGAGCTCAATGCAGCAAACTGCATAGGGTCTCATTCAGCCAGGGAGAGAGCAGGTATGGAGTACATGCGAGGTACAACAACAGACCGGCTAAGACGGAGCACAGGACACAGGCGACGAGAGGCATACGACAGAAGACACACGACAAGCTTCCATTTTCGAAGGTTTGCCAGGTTGCAGAAGGCTGTCGGATGGTGGTCGGAGCAGGGCTGGGTGTAAACAGCGACAGTTCCGCCGTGGACAGTGTCAAGCACGGTACCTCACCGCCACTGAGGGCTGGGGCCCAAGTTATACCATGCAATATAATGCGGTGAAGATGATTTCTGTTGAATTATTATGTATTCCTGTCATATTTAAAGTCCAAGGATAATGAGGTGTGAAGATTTTTTAACCCCTAACTTATTCTATGAAGAATTAAGTTAAAAAAAAGGAAAAAGAGTCGTAATTTTTTTTTAATAATTTTAATAATTGATATAAATACTATAAGCAACTACATACAGGGCTCTTGGTTTAAGAGGCCAAAGATTTATCGTTCAAAGACGAGTTTGTCCTGCATATCTGCATGCGTCATATTGCCCCCATCATGTCAGCTGTGACACAAACTGTCAGCATCGACAACAAACACCCATACCCACACCCACAAAATAGCGATGCGGCACAGAAGGCTCGGGCAAGGCATCACAAAAGAAATGCGATACAAGACAAGTACAGCATATAGCCGCTGCGTAGGCAAGGTTCGTCCGGAACGGACCCCGGAGCGGTGACCGGATGTGGTCGTTGAGTGACCAATGCATTCCCGCGGGTGTCCATATACCTCGGGGGATGTACATGTACAAGGCCTGCTTATCCACATGGCCAGGAAAAAGGATGGATGGCTTGGTCACATGGACTCTCTTTTCCTCTGCATTTGGTTCTAAAACAGGCTTCCTTTTCCCTTTCTCTTTCTTTCCTTTTCTTCTGGCAAACACGTCCGCTATCAATTAGTTTTTATGACAGAACCCACGTGGGAGCACACTCGGTCACTTTCTCTGGAAACCCCGCATAAATGGCCAAGACGTGTCGGTAGTCTTGGGAAGCATCCCTCATTCTCTTCACCTCGTCTAGCCCCTTCCGTTGGCCCTCTTCTCAAAGGCCTCGAGCCTGGCAGGTGACTTGGGTACCTTGTTCCCCTTGGCTCAAGGATTTTTTTTCTATTGTTGTATTTGTTCCTGCGGCATTCATGGAACAACGAAGGCTTGGGCATCCTCCATAGGACTTCAGAATCAAAATACGAAAATGCAAAGAAAGAAAAGAATTGATCACGCGGCCACAAACTCATTCGAGCCAGATATGAGCAATATGCTGGGGCAGAGCTCGCTTGAGAAGCAAGAGACGATGCATGCCTCTCAGATACCACCCCGTATACAGGCCTTGTGAAAATTTTCAATGTTCGTGTACCCGAAACAGGATGTATGTGCTGGCCCTGCATGTTCTCTTCCGTGTCGTGTTCGCCAAATTGCCCGTTTGAGGGCTCGGTCGTCGGCACGGGCAGCGATCGTCTGCTGCATGCATTGCATATTTGCTTTGGCTTCCTGTCCTGTCTGGTATGGCCTCTTGTCGTTTTCTTATATTCCCCTTACCGGCAGGTAGGATGCAGGAGACTTGTGGCGGTGGCAGGTCCAGCCAGACCGGAGCGAAGACATTGCCGTTTCGAGAGCTCCGTTCTCAAACGGAATTGGTAGTTGCTTTTTTTGTTGGGTGGGGCAGCCGACTGACACAAACTGGGCTTTCCCGCAGAAAAATATCCTTCTTGTTGGAGATGATATTAAGCAATTCAGCCGTGTGTGGAGAAATGGTATCCTACTTTGGAGGGCGGTGACGGGAGAGAAAGGGGTCTTGGGTGAGAGGGGAAATCGACCAAACAGAACAAAGAGGAGCAGAAGCATCCATGCAGTCTGATTATTCGGGATGCATGCAGGAGAGGGAGACGGGCGAGAAAAAAAAGGAAAAAAAGAAAAAAGAGAAAAAAAAGAGGAAAGAAGTACTCGGCAGCCAGCTTTGGACAATGTGTCCCGCTCTTCTCTTCTCTTCGTCCGGGGATGCTCCCGACCTCGCGGACTGCGCAGAAACCACAAACATCTGACGATACTTCGGGGAATCTAGTAGCTCACTCGGAAAAAGACAACGACATCATGCAATACGAAGTGCACCTGCGAAGCTCAAAAATCTGAAGCCAATGACAGGCACAGGTCCAGTGGAAACAGACACTCTTCTGGTGAGCACAAAAAAAGCCGCACATAGTGGAAAATGGGCATCGTGACGGCTTGCCTTATTGGGCCATAGCCCTTGCTGTGGGCTTTTGGCCTGTGGGCCAGGAATGACCTGGAGCCGCGTCTGGAGAGGAGCGATGGATCGCTATTATCGATGCTAGCCCGTGCCTGTCCCAGAGCGGTTCCCTCGACCAACGCAAAAGAGCGGGAATTTGCCTTTGTGACTTGCAGCGACTTGTCGTGGGCTAGGCTGTTTGTGTCGTAGTTTAGGAGCTTTGGAGGAGCTGTTGTGGATTTTTCGCGATGTGCAGTTCCGTTTGAGTATTGGCTGGAGGGAAGGGAAGCTGTCGTCGGCCGACTTTATTACCCAGTAAACACGCTGGCAGACAAGAAGGAAGAGCCAGGACGATGAGCGCGCTCGGAATGTTGACCAAAGGAGAGCTTTGTGCGTCGTGATAAAGATAAGGGGAGGTCCGAAGAAAGGTTCAACAAGTCCAAAAAGGGGGAGAATGAGGCAGAATTGACCCACGTCTTAAAACGGTGGCACAGCCAAGAAAACGCCCAGGAAAGGAAACAACACAATAGACACAATCGATAATATTAGATATCCAAGACAGGAAAGTCCACCACTGCATCGAACGGCTGTTGCACGCCGCAGGCAGGCGCGATCAGCAAGCACAAAATGGAATGCCCAGAAGTCTCGGCAGGCACATCCCCTTGAGCCACTGCCCATCGCCCAACGGGCCCCAGTCGCTGTCGTCTATCGCCATCGCCCCTTCCTGTTGTGGACGTCTTGGCTGTTTCTCGCTTCTTTGCGGGAAGTGCCTCACCTATCGCTCCTTCCTGCTGTCCCTCTTCTCGTATGTACATGTACAGAGCATCTGATAGTCGTCATCACCGTTTCCTTCCTTGGCCTGCTTACGGCGTATGACCGGTCGTCCCTGCCATTCTGTCTGCCCGCCCCTGCCCCTGTTTCTGTTCGGGAGGTGACCTCTGTCCCTCTCTACCGGTTGTTTCCATGGCCTCTTCCTCTGTCGGCTTTTCGTTGAATCAACGAGCAATGTAGATGCCGTCGACGTGCAGGATCCCCAGATTGCTTGGCGATGGTGCAACGGCAGCAGCAGCAGCAGCAGCAGCAGCAGCAAATAAATCACTGGGTATGGAACACCATTAATATCATTTTGATTAACGACGCGATACTTGGACGAACTTGGCTATGCTTCTTTTGTTCGGTCTGGGCCGTGGCCCGCGCTCTTCTAGAATAAGGAAGATTATTTATAAATAAAAGTAATAGTGAGACAGCGCCAAAACCTGGCTTATCATTTCAACCGGGCGCCGCAGCCAACAAGATCGGCCTCAATATTGGTACAGAAGGTAGGGAAAAAAAGACAAACAATAAAAAAAGAGACAAAAAAACTTCTTGGCTTATCGTACACATTTCCCGAGAGTACTTGTTTTTTGTGTCCTTTTTCATTTCATTTCTGTGCTCTTCTCGGCCGCTTGGCAAAAGGATATATACCGTTTCTCTCTTTTGAGAGAAGGCCAAGAAATGAGAGGCGTGCAAAGAGCACAAAAACAAGAAAAAGAAAAAGAAAACGTATGCAAAAGGAGACCGGGAAAAGCCCCGGACAACGAGACCGGACCGTCCACAAAGCCTCATTCCCTTGGCGGTGCGTCACGGGCAAGCGAAACTCTGGATGAATTACGCGTAGTAATACATCCTCCTTTCTTGCCCTTTCCTTGCCTGGCTGAAGCCAAGCCCAGGCACAGACACAGGCACGGAGGGGAGGCACAAGAAAGGACGGGGGAGAGTGAAGCGAGATCCGGTTGAGAAAAAGGATCGCCTTATTCACAAGGCGTGAATCGACTCTTGGTAAGACACAATGCTACGGCATTTTCTTGGATGTCGTCGTCGTCGTCGCTACTCGTAGCTTTGTATCATTTTTGTCATTCTCGAAATCAATCATAGACCATGGCGCGGGACGTGCGGAAGTAATACGGAGTGACCTCCTGCGGCAGCGCCCAGCGGAAATTATTGGGTCCCGCCTCATCATATGCACGACAGCCGAAAAGAGAGAGAGACAGAGCGAAAGAGCGGTACGAGACATACATAGCTCTGGATCCCCCCACCTCTGGGTTGTATGCACGGCAATAGAAACTGAACAAGAAAAGGCGTCTCCTGTTCCATTCACGATAACAAAGGACTCTAGACATGGATAGACAGACATACGAGTAAAACACAAACAAGATACGGAGGATTCTCGTTGCGGCAGGACGAAGGGAGCTCTTGTCCATGACGTGAGTGAATTGAGCAGGTGCTCGCGAGAATCAACGCACGCTCACAATTACAAGCGGAAAACGAAGAGCAGCATCCCCAAACCTGGATACGCTTTTCTATCCTCCCCTCCCTCCCATGTTTTCTTGGTTGGTGCGTGCACTTCTTTTTCGCTTGGGTTTCACTGGGAAATATCCAGATTACCCCCACGAACGGAAACTTTCGGAAACGCTACAGATGAGTTGATCGCCCCGAAAAGCACAGACGCCATTATGCCCGCCGCGACGGAGGACGTCTTCTCTTTTCTGCCCGGAGACGCAGATGCTCCTTCAGATACGAGTGGTAGTTTCGACATTCCAGTCTTGTTCGCGAATTACAGAGTACATGTATTACAGCGTGTTGTTGATCCATGCCACGCAAAGTGCTGGCATATGTTCTCGATGCCGGCCGACGATTCAGCAACGGCCGGTTTACATCTCGTCTCTGTCTACGCCGAGATGCACTTATGGTCAATGGCCGCGTGTGCCGCATCGGGACATTCCCAGCCAAACAAAGGCCAACGGGTGTCGGGGATCAACAACGAGGCAAAAGCCTAAAAAGGGCAAACGGGCAGAATGGAGACTGTACTGAGTAGTAGTGCGGAAACTAACAAAAATAAGGAAAAAGATGGACGGCGGGAGAAGGGTTATCGATGAAAGGAAAGACGAAAAGAGAAAAGACGAAAAGAGAGAGCGAAGCAACTGAAAACGGGACCAGCACCACGGGATGGCCCAGGGAAAACAGGGCCTGCCAAGCTTCCTGGGGCAGTCTCGATACATTTGAGATCAGGTGAGATGGGCAGGATAAAACCGCCGTTTCGGGCGGTTACACGGAGTACTCATATCCTGAGGAGCCTGGCTCCCACACCGTTGTGGATTTCTAAACCGGAGGCATGCAAGAGGAAAAGGCGCCGAGAATGAATTGACAAGCTGGGAGGCGAGACGTCATAGGTCGGTCCTTCTCCTTTGCCAGCGCTGTAGAGTCAAAGAGCGAGGCCGCGAGCGAAGAAGTGGAGATAAATCGGGTTTCTAGTACTCCGTACTGAGCCCACCTTGCTCCGCGAAACGGAGGGTTCCACAGCATTTCTCCTGATGAAATTCCGCTGGGTGGAAAAAAGGACAGCGAAAGATGTACTCCGTACTTGTAAGTAATACAGGCCTGGCAGGAGGCCGTGCCGTCTTCCGTCCTGACCAATAGACGCCGGGATAAACGCCCTTTTTCTGAACAGGCACCTCCTATTTACCTTGGGGCGATGCATCTTGAGAACGCTGGCAGGCTGGTCAGTATCTCCAATGAGTATCTATCGGGCTTGACTGCCAGCGCGTCTAACGAGAGCCTTCACCTCCTGGGCATGTCGCCGGCATGTGCACACATGTAGACATCGCTCGAAGGCGGTGCATCGGCCGAGAAGGCAGGAAGAACAAGTTTTGAGTTCTGCTGTTCGCCTGCGTGGCTATCACAAGTGTACAAGTAAGATGCAAGACAAACTAAGATACATTTCTAGCCTCTGTGAGTTGCCCCGAAGTGCCCTATCTCCCTAACTGAGCACAACTAGAGCAGCTGCCCGCCTCGCAGCTGCCCGCCTCGTTTCCATCGTTTGTGTAGATTGCCGTTATAGATTCATCCAAACGGGAAAGAAGCAGCAAAAAAGGCTCGGCAGAGCAAACGAGACGAAATAGACGAAGAATGGCTGGACCTGCCCTGAAACGGCAGTGCTTTCGAGGGAATCCAGAGCAAGAATTCCAGAGCGGAAATAATTGTTAAAATTAATGGTAAAAATAAAGGGCCAAAATAAAAACAAAACGAGGAATCTGCATGCAGGAAATACGAGTAATGAAGGTCGAGCGAAAACTAAAAGAAACGCCTATCTTTGGACGGGTGCCGAATGCTTTTACCTACTGCCGTTGCGTAAGTCACTAGTCTTTTGCGTCTCCTCCGTTCTGGCTATTGCTTCTTCCTTTCCCTCGTCTTGCATGCCCCCGCACACGGATGGGATGGGACAGGACCATGCGCCCCGCAGAATGGAGACTCCCCTGCCTCCCTGCCTCCTGTCCCTGGCAGCCTGCGTGCGTCTTCTGCGCCTGCTGTGCCTGCTGTTCCGGACAGGGCAAGTCCTCACGCCCACCTGCTGTCCAATATTCGCTCGCCTCGTCTGACGGAGGAAAGAACCCAAAATAACCCATACGATAATAACCCCCGAATCGGCAGTGCGGGTTACGACATTTTGGCTCCAGCACAAGCCCGCATGCTTAATCCCCTTGCTGTGGAAACAGGCACGACACCGTCCGTGTGCCCGTGTGTGCCCTGTCCCGTGCATCAACTATGCACCGGCTGGCAAATGGTCCCGGAAAGGCGGTCGTGGTGGGCATAGCTGCGCGCATCGGCGGGTGCATAAAGGTAGGGGCACAAGAAGGGTCGTTTAACGGAGTATCATTATTGAGTCTTTGCACATCCTTCGTGATCTGACTGTTGCTGATCTGACTGTTGCTGAAGAAGAGAGGAAAGGGCTCAGCGGGCAGACTGCTGGCAACTGCGCTGACGAGGTCCCACAGCGACTGAGTGTTCGCTGCTTATACGCCCTCCGGGCTGATGTCCGTTCTAAGCAGCTTACCCATTTTTGTCCGATGTATCACGCCTCGCGGTGGAATTGCATCAGCGCCCTATGTCCTACCTATTTCCTGTTCTTCTGTTCTTCTGTTATGACGGGTGCCGTCTATGCAGCACTTTTGCTAGATACCTGGCACCTGAACATCTGCCATACGATCCAGGGTAGGCTAAAACAAGAAATAGCCGCGCCGCATAACCACAGTACAAGCTCGATACTTGTGCCTCGGTGTCTGGAAAGGGCCTCAGAGACAAGGGTAGCCGCAAGTATCTGACGGACTATGCGGTATCTGACAACGAAACAGGCGGACAGGCGGCAGACGCCAGTTTTATTTGTGCTGTGCATCTCACAAGAATCTCGTACTCCGCCCAGTCCAGGAAATGTCGTTAGTATTTCGTAGCGCTCTCCCTGTTTGAGCATGGACCACAAAGAGAATAAAAAGATCAATACATAAAAAAAGAATAAAAGAAAACTAAAAAGAACAACTAAAAAATACCGCTCATTATCATCGACCAACCCCATCTGCTATTTTGGCTCGTTTCCGCTCTCCGCTCATTTCGACTTGCATTGGCGACCCTTCCTTGTGCCTGCTGGCGCCGTGCCTTTGGACCCTATTTTATTTTATTCTAGTATCCTTTCCACTGCGGCCGGCTTGATCTCTTCAAACAGAGTCGCCCGCGCGCGTTACTCGCGAGGCGATACGCTCTTTGTAGTTGGCCCCGTCCAAGTCGTAGTACTCCGTCGTTCTCGCTGCCAGTCTCCGTAATGGAGAAAAATATATCTCTCGTTTTGGCAGGAGCCTTTTCCCCATATTGTATGCCGCTGCCGAATCTGTCCCTTTCTTTTTCTCTTTCTCTTTCTCTTTTTTTTATTTCTCTTTTCCTTTTTCGTTCTTTTCCTTTCTTTCCTATGTTTCCTGTTTCCTCTCTTCCACTACTCTCCCATTGTCTGTTTCAGACACCTATCGAGACAATTCTTCGACGACAATCCCAGCTCCTCTTCTCGTCGAACCCCCACTGAGTGTATAAGTCGCCCTGTCTATCTTGGCGGCTGTCGCTCAACCCCCCTTTGGACCGGCTCTGCACGAATCGTTCTCAACGACCCAGCAAGCAAGAACTTGCTTTTTCCTCGATATCTCGACGTCCCGCTGTCCGCCACCATTGTCAACAAGCAACACATCCTTTTCTACTTTCCCTATCTCTTTTCTCTTTCTCTTTTCATCCTTTTTTATTTCTTTCTTTTCGTCTTTTTTGTTTCTTTTTCCTCGGATCCTCTTGTCCCGCCCCAGGTACGTACGCTCACGCCAAGGCTCTCGCCCTCAACGATCTCCGTCCCTCGTGCCCCGTTTCGTCTCCCTCTTCCGTCCACAGCCACAACCGCAAACACATAATTTCGAGCTCGAAATTGGCCCAAGAGATCTCCCAGACGAGGCCAGCACGAGACGGCAAGAGACAGCAAGAGCACGAAGACAAGACGCACAAGCCGAGCCAAGGAGCTACGCCTCGTCTCTCGAAAAGAGACTAGAGAAAGAGAAAAAAATAGAAACAGACGAGAGGAAAGACACGGCAGCGATCTTCTCGTCATTGTGGACTGCCCAGACTTCAGACTCCTCGTGCTGCTACGAAACACGACCATCGCCATTTCCCTCTGCCATTCTCGAGCTTGGTCGTCGTTTTCGGATTTCTCTTGGCGCATGCTATAAGAAAGCCCGGTCTGCGCTTGTAGCGTCCTCGCCCAGCCAGCCCTTTTCAGTGGAAGGGTAAACCGGCTTGTCTCGCTGTGCTCGTCTCTCGTTGCAAACATTGTCCTGTCCCTCTCCCGTCTGCTGTTTCTTTATATCACCTCTCCACTCGCCCTCTCTTTGCTCTCTTTTATTCTCACGATTTGGTCAGCAAAGTCTCTGGTGGATGCTCATCTCGTCTCCTGGGTTTTCCTCTCCCCCAATTCGCGCCCATAACGCGGAGCAAGTTTATCTCCGTATCTGCCGGCCACCCCGGCGTGGTCTCGCTTGTCTATTTTGCCTGCCCCTCAAAACACCCCAAAGACCGCCAAAAAGCCCACCAAAGCCCACCAAACACCACCAATGCACACCACTTTATTACACCGTCTGAAAAAGTTCCAAGACCACTAGAGCCTACTACACTCTGCGTTTTGTCGCTTTGGCACATTGGCAGTCGCCACCTTGTTGACTACTCAAAGTACAGAGTACAGAGTTTTTGACTATCTCACCGTCGTATTGGCGTTCTTGGTCACTCTTCTTCACACGTTCCATTTCTCTTGGCCCCGACGCTATACAACAGCCACTCATCAGTCCCCCATTTCACCGCGTGCGCTGCTTTCTAGCGCGCGCCTTGACCCAAAAGACCGCTGCAAGCGAAGAACAAACAGGAATAATAGGGTTCAACTAACATGGTGTGTGGCTGGCCTGTCCTCAGCGCCCTCCACCCTCAACTATAGGACCCTAAAGCCCCCCTCTCCCGGATCAGCGTCGCCGATCTGACGTTTGTCGGCGTGTCTTACTATTCTCGTTCTCGCCGTTTCGCAACGCTCAACCGTTCCTCGCAATTCGCGCCCTCCGAGACTCGTCTGAACCCGGACTCGACAAAAGTACCCTCGACAACAGGCCACCAAGAAGCGACCAGGCAAACAAGCAAACAAGCAAACAAAGCCAAGACACACCGACACAATCCATTTCATGTCCCCCGTGCTGAGTTCAATGGACTGCGTTGTTGCTGTGTTGTTTGTGTAGCTCAACCAAGGAGACCAAGAAGCAGCAAAGAAGGCAAGAGCCATCGTCGCTCCGTCGTTTGCTCTGCCAGGCCTTCTTTTGCCACCAATAACACCCAATAACGCCCAAAGACCGCCAAAGACCGCCAGAGCCGTCTTTTCCGCGGTACAAGTACCACCGCCACCAAAACGGACCGCACGGTGACTAGCACCATTTGTCACCTTCCATTCTTCGAGAACCGTCCTTAGCTCCTTCCATTTCGGCCCCGTTTTCCTTTGCACCTTCCATTGTCTCCTCACCTCACACTCAGCTGCCCACCGACCTGCCAACCAGCCAACCCCATTAGGCCACTCGCCCCTTCGCTGTTTCCCATCCTCCGTTTCCCGCCGCCGCCAACAGACGTCCTCTGCCAATGGCCGTCGCATCTCCCGTGGCGCCCGCCGTGGCCCAATCAACAGCGCTCTTAGGTATGTATGCGACCAACAGCAGACGATTATGCTTTTCATTTCAGTGCAAAGGCCCGTCAGCTGCTGCATTGCGCCTTTTGCGACCTTTTGTCATCCGCCCTCCCCATCTTTCTAGTCCTGTTTTGTTCCTGCCCATTACGGAGATTTGGTGCAGCTGCCCTCTCGTTCGCTCCTTCCCTCTTTATCAGCGCGTCGAACTTTATAGTCACCCTTTACCCTGCGCGCACCTTTCCCCCTCTTCTCTTACAACAACTTTGACTTTGTTTCCTCCTCACCTTGTTTTCTTCTTGTTTCCCGTCTGCATCCTGCCTTCTTCCAGCTATACTCACAATTCCCGCAGAAGGCGACGACGCAGATAGCGAGCCGCCGCAACAGCTCTCGTTTGAGACCCTGAGCGATTTCCAGGCTAATCCCGCCAAGGACCTCCCCAACCCGCCCACAGCCAATCGCAGAGCCAATTCTCTGACGGACTCTCCTCTCTCCAGCGTGCTACGCCGAGTAGCCTGCATCACGACCCAAAGGCAGCGGAACTAAGCAGCGCCGCCCAGTCCGTCGAGGAGCCGGTTGCATCTTCCTCTCCCATTTCTTTTCCTACCCCGCGTCTCCCCCTTCTTCTCTCCCACAAGCTGCTCTCAGCAACCTCGCGTCCTCTCCCGTCTCGACTCGTCCATTCCCAACTGCAGAGGTGGTTGCTGTACATGACACGATCCCCGAGGAGGATGACGAGACAGACTACGACACGCCCAACGAGCCTGTAACTCCTGTAAGCGGTCGTCAGTCCCGTGACGGTTTCCACCCGACCGAGACGCAAGCAGATCCTACCTCTCCGCCAAAGACAGAGACTGGCCCGCTTTCTCTGCCTACCTCTCACACTGTTATCCAGCAGCAACAACAGCAGCAGCAGCCACACTCCCACCACGGCCACCGGCATCACCACGCGCAGCGTCATCCCCGCCATCAACGCACGCTGAGCAACACATCCGACAGCGGAGACGTACCTCTTTCGCCGAGCAAGTCCGCAAGACACTTGCCACCACCTCTTTCCACCACTTCTCTGCATTCTGCTGCTCAGCAGAACGAGTCTCTCCCCTCGGGTGCGCCGCAGGAATCCCCTTCTCCTACACGCCCCACGACTGCGGTTGCCGGATCCTTTTTGATCGGCCCGCCAGTCTCGACCAACGGCAACGCCACAGCAGCCTCCAATACCACCGAAGCGAACAACAGCCCCTCCTCAGGAGCTGTCAACCAGTCTCCTAGCTCCGACGCGCTTCAAGGCTCGTCCAGTCTGGGACGTCGCCAGTCTCGTGGTAACGCATCATCAGGCAGCTTCAAGCGGACCATGTCGAGCTTTTTCCGCCGAACACCGGCCGCAGCGCCGGCTCCGGCGCCGGCACCCGCGCACGAATACCAAATCTCCCCTTCCGACTCTAGCCTAGTTGAGATGGCTGTCAACGGCAGCCAGCACAAGACGCCCGCTCGTCGTTGGTCCATGCACCGCTCGCTGGCCACAACGCAATCCAACTCGCCGCCCTCCCCGGGCTCGCCTCCCCTGGAGATGGTTGCCAACGCAAGACTCAGTGCGTCTTCAAATCGCAATGCCGCCACCGCCACCGCCGTTGCCGCATCGGGCGTTCAGGCTGCGGCGACCGAGCCCCCTTCAACTGGCTCCACGATCACCCTGGATAACAAGCAGCAACAGCGCAACACGGGCCTGCCTACGCAGGAGGACTTTTTGCAAAACGACAGCAAGAAGCACCGCCAGCGTGCCTCCACCACGGGCCTCAGCTTCCAGAGTGCCATCCACATAGTGACTGGTGGCAACGGACCCCTGGGCAGCCGCCGGAACAAGAACAAGAACAAGCGCACGGAATACCGTCGTCGGGCTAGCAGCTTTGACCATGGATCCGAGAATCCCGCTGTCGAGAACAACAGTGTCCCTTGGGCCATGCCCGCAGAGGCCGGCACGGGTCTCAAGGCTCGTCGTATGAGTTTGAGCCTCCCGACGACTTTACCGTGGACGTCGGCGAACTGCACGACGAGTTTGAGTATCAGCACATGATGGGCCGTCACCGCCGCCACCTTGGCAAGGGTGCCACGTCCAAGGTCACCCTCATGTTCCGTAAGGGCTTCCCCGACGAGCTCTTTGCCGTCAAGGAGTTCCGTGGCAAGTCGTCGAGCGAGACACGCGAGGAGTATGAGAAGAAGGTCAAGAGCGAGTACAGCATTGCCAAGAGCCTGCACCACCCCAACATTGTCGAGACCTTCCGCCTGTGCACCGACCACGGTCGCTGGAACCATGTCATGGAGTACTGCCAGGAGGGCGACCTGTACAGCATGGTCGAGAGAAAGTACCTCATCACGCCCGAACGCGAGAAGGACCGCCTGTGCCTCTTCAAGCAGCTGGTCCAGGGCGTAAACTACCTTCACCAGCACGGCATTGCACATCGCGACATCAAGCTCGAGAACCTGCTCATCACGAACAACAGCAAGCTCAAGATCACCGACTTTGGCGCCTCGGATATCTTCTCGGGCACACACCCTGGTCTGCGCTCGGCCTGCGGTCGCTGTGGCCACAACAGTGATCAGACCGTGCGCCTGTGCAAGCCTGGAATCTGCGGCAGCCTGCCGTATATCTCGCCCGAGGTTCTTGACGGCAAGGTCCCGTACGACCCCCGCAAGTTGGACGTCTGGGCGTCGGCTATTGTCCTGATTCACCTTTCTTTGGCGCCCCGCTCTGGCTCGAGGCCCGTGTTGGCAACCCCAACTACGACGCGCTCTTGAAGGCCTGGGGCAAATGGAACCGCGACCAGCTTCCCGGTGTCATTGAGGCGGACCGTCTGCACGCAGAGAAACTTGCCTCGGGCACTGCCGAGGCTGATGTCGCGGCTGCCGAGGCCGTGGATTCCGCCGCCCCTGCCACTTCTGCTCCCATCGAGCCTGCTACCCCTGCCACCCCCGCTACCTCCATGACGGAGGAGGCTGCGTCCACGGAGGCGACCGAAGCCCCTCCGACGCAGGCCGTGTCCATGCTTTCGGTCTCGGAGGCTGCTACCCAGGGTGAAGCCGCTGCCGTTTCTACTGCCGCAGCCGCTCCCCCCCCCGCAGCCAAGACGCCCAAGGCTCCGGCCCCGACTGCTGCGGCTACTGCTGCTGCGGCTACTGCTGCTGCTGCGGCTGCGGCTGCATCGGCTGCCGCCAATGGCACTGCTGCCGCCGGAGAGCGCCCTGTTGTGGATGCCGCGCCGATCGGCCGGCCCAATTTTTTCCAAGACCTGCCGATGCCGTACGTGCCCTTCTTTGACAAGTTCGTCAACCCGCCCGTCCTGCGCCGCATCCTCCTGCACATGCTCAACCCCGACCCGACACGCCGCCTCACGATCGAGCAGGTGGCGAATCTGCGCTGGTTCCGCAATATTGAGTGCTGCCAGACCGAGGCCTATGAGGACCCTCTGGCGCCGACCGTGACCGCGGGCAATACGCGCGGCTGCATCGACGCGAAGCGCAGCAAGGCCCAGATTGGCGGGCAGAAGATTTACTGCCACAACCACCTGCCGCCCAAGACCCACTCCCACGCGATTGTCCGCAACCCCTAGTCAGCGAAGTGAGACCATCTCGAACAAATTGGGAGGGTAGGCGGGTACAAGGGAATATACTTGCGCTAGTTTATAATGCTATCGGATCTCTTCTACTTTTCGAGACGGAGAGAAGACGAGAACGTTGTCTCTCACACCGTCGAAACAGTTTTATACCTTTGGTCGAGTTGGGTGGTCAGAAGTTGAAATAATGGAATAGAATGGGGGAGGGGTTGGAAGGAGGGCTGTTACTCGCTTGTGGCTGTTGTTACACAGCGTTTAACAGAATGACCAACGACAGCACAAGCATCCAATGCGTGTTTCTTTTCCGCCACCACCGTGGTCGTGGTGAGGGCAAGTCGACGTCGGTCCTGCTCTTGTTTCTGGTTGTGCACCCTTTCTCTCCCTTTCCCCTTCCCCTTTCCCTTTTCCCTTTTTCTTATTTCCTTTTTGTTTCTATGTTTTCCTTGTGTGATGGCCCTGCGTCTTCAGGGTCACCCCTATTTTCTTTGTCGCACATTGGGCATGGCGTTCGACCGGTACATGATTGTTCTTCTTTGTTTCTGTTCTCTATCGTGTTCCATCTGCTTTCCCCCTCTCGTCATGAACGGCGTTTTTTTGGAGTTCCCTCGGCCTTAACTGCTATTTGAACCTGACACAGTGCTGTCCTTTGTCATCTAGCCAATGGATCTGTCCTGCTTTCTACCGTGGCCTTGCGTGGCTCGATCTGTTTGTTACCTGCATTTACCTGCCTTTTAATTTTTTCTTCCCCATCTTGTTTTACAAATACCTCGTGGCAATTCATTGCACACAAAAAAGAGGGAGGACATTGCGGCCACGGGGGCTTTTAACTACTTGTTTTTGCCTACGCCATAGCGCGCCTGATCACGTTCCTGCATCTGGACGTCAAATAGACGCCTCTACACAATTCTTGCTTCTCTACCCCTTGTGATTATAACTGAGATGTACTGCCGGTGAAAAACACTAATCGGAACGAACGCTTAAGTGGTCTGTTGGAGGACGAGAGGTTACGGTACTTCACGCATCTGCATCGTCTTCATTGGCTGCAGAGTATTGCGAGACCCATCAGAGCTTTGGACAGCTTGTTCTTTAGACGTACACCGTACTCATATGGAGTCTTGCGTTCACATCTCGCCTTGTTCAGCGGAGCACATCCACTGCATGTATCACACCGCACATTTAAATATTTTCCAATAGTCTGAGCCTGTTGTAGTGTAGCGCGCCATGACACCGTGTTTTGCCCCTTTCTTTCCCTTTTCTTTCCTTTTCTTTTTCTTTCTAATCTTTCTTCTTTTCTGATTTGTTCTTGCAATAAAGGGGCGGATGGTGCCCAGGGAGCGGGAAAGTGGGCAAGTAGGCAAGTGGGCAAAGGGACAAAAGGCCATGAAAAGGAAGACAAAGGAGGACAAGAGAGAAGAAACGAGCAAGAATGGGATAGGATATGTAGTAGTAGATTACGACAAAAATCGATACAGAGCATGGGGTCTTCCTCAGCCGCAGGTGTCGTCCGAAAAGAGAGGTGCATGGTTTTGCGCCGGTACTTCAACGTTAGTCTTGCCGCTCAAAGCATACGAAAGCACACGAATTCAATAGTCAAAAGTACTTTTGCTTTTTCTTCTTTTGCTTTTCTTTCTTTCTTATATTTCCCCTTTCCTCTTCCTCAGCCACCTTGTTTTCCATGCAACAAGCAAACAGTGACCCCCTCGAGCCTCTCCTGTTCTCCTTTTTCGTATGCTTCTACGCGTACATGTTTTCCGTACATGAACACAACCTCGTATCCCTTACTCCGTACTCAGCATCTTCTCGTGATTCGTCTTGCTCCTCGTTCACAAGCGTACTCAGTAAGGGGCTGAGACCCACTTTTCCATCCCCAAAAGGCCGACGCCAGCCCTCGCAGCTTCCAATGGCAGCGCGGCTCCCTGCATTGGCTCATGGAGACCCGCTTTTCCTTCCCGTTTGGTAAAAGAGGCCACTTCAACAAAAGACAGAACCAGTCCAGCTGGGGTCCAGCCAGGCACTGTACGTCCCGCCCAACTGGTGGTGGAGAGCACCTTCCACTGGGGAGCTCCTGCTCATGAGTACGCTGAGCACCGCGCTAGAGTGTCCCAAAACGCGT
Source organism: Sporothrix curviconia (assembly GCA_016097085.2). Taxonomy (NCBI): domain Eukaryota; kingdom Fungi; phylum Ascomycota; class Sordariomycetes; order Ophiostomatales; family Ophiostomataceae; genus Sporothrix; species Sporothrix curviconia. Next base: position 77,788 of record JADMNF010000060.1, read on the forward strand.
TTTCGGGTGGTCTGTCTCCTTTCTCTCTCGCTGCTCTCTCCTTTTCCCTTTCCTCGAAAGCATCCCTCTCGTGAACATCCACAAGAGTCGACCACAAGGGCTTCGTGTGCAGTCCGCATCCCTTTCGACTTGCTCTATTTTTGTCCTTCTCTTTCTTCTCTTTCTCTTCTTCTTTCCTTGGTGTCTTTTTCTCCCCGTGGCCTGTTGTTGCTTCTCTTCACTCTTTCAGACCTCTTTTTCTATAATTTTGTGTCTTTTTATCGTTGCCAATCGCCTTATCCCCCCTCCTCCTCGTCCTTCGACTTTATCCGTTTCGAACGCCCCTTCACCGCGTCGTCCTCTGCCTTCCCGGATCCCCGTACCCGTCCATCAACGACCAGACCATCCTTGAGATACTTGGAAGTCTATTACCCCGTTGTCTTTCTTCTTTTTCCAATGACGATCGCCTAGACGAACAAGACTCGCCAGAAGACCCAATCGCAACCCTCTCTTTCTTTTCGCCCTTCCCCTTTCAGATCGCATTGCCATGGCTCGCTCCAGCGCACGCTCGCCATCGGCGCGGGCGTCGCCTCCGCCCTCGGGCAAGTCCAAGTCCAAGAAGGACCCGGCTGCTGTCCACCGCCCAGACGACTACTCGTCGGACGGCGTCAAGGACAACGACCTCTTCTTGCTGCCCGGCTCTGACTTCCAGATCCTCATTGGCGTGACCGTCCTGGCCGCCGTTGTGCGCCTCTTCCGCATCTTACCAGCCCACCAGCGTCGTCTTCGACGAGGTCCAGTACGTCCAGCGCCGTCTTCCTTTTTTCTTCTTTTTCTCTTCTTCTCCGGTCACTTACTACAAGTCACCGTTTGCTAACGATTGCCTCTTTTCTACCCCTTCCCACAGCTTCGGTGGCTTCGCATCCAAGTACATCAAGGGCCGGTTCTTTATGGACGTCCACCCGCCCTTGGCCAAGATGCTCATCACCCTGGCCGGCTGGCTGGCGGGCTTCGACGGCGAGTTCGACTTCAAGGAGATTGGCAAGGACTACCTTGAGCCCAAGGTGCCCTACGTCGCCATGCGCCTCTTCCCGGCCATCTGCGGCATCATCCTCGTCCCGATCATGTACCTGACCCTCAAGGCCGCCAACTGCCGCACGTCCACCGCGCTCATGGGTGCCGGCCTGATCATCTTCGGTGCGTCAATAAATGCATCCCCTCATTATGTCCCCATTTGCTCCCCCCCCCGGTCGACCAGCGCCAGTGCTGACTTTTGTTTCCTTCCGCACAGAGAACGGCCTCCTGACCCAGGCCCGCCTGATTCTGCTCGACTCGCCCCTCGTCGCCGCGACCGCGTTCACTGCCCTGGCCTTTACTGCTTTCTCGAACCAGCACGAGCAGGGCCCGGCCAAGGCCTTCTCGCCCAGCTGGTGGTTCTGGCTCTTCACCACGGCCTTGGTCTCGGCATCACCGTCAGCATCAAGTGGGTTGGTCTGTTCACCATTGCCTGGGTTGGCGCCCTCACGCTGGTCCAGCTGTGGTGCTGCTCGGCGACACCAAGACCGTGACGCTGCGCCTCCTGGCCAAGCACTTTGTTGCCCGCGTCTTCTGCCTGATCGTTGTCCCCTCACCTTTTACATGGCCATGTTCGGCATCCACTTCCTGTGTCTCGTCAACCCCGGCGACGGCGACGGCTTCATGAGCTCCGAGTTCCAGGCCACGCTCAACTCCAAGGCCATGCAGGACGTCCCCGTCGATGTGCTCATGGCAGCTCCGTCACCATCCGCCACGTCAACACCCAGGGCGGCTACCTGCACTCCCACCCGCTCATGTACCCCACGGCTCCAAGCAGCAGCAGATCACCCTGTACCCGCACAAGGACCACAACAACATGTGGCTGCTCGAGAACCAGACCCAGCCCCTCGACTCGGCCGGCGAGCCCATTAACGGCACGACGCCTGGAACAAGCTCCCCGAGAGCGGCGAGCTCCCCTACATCCGCGACGGCGCTGTGCTCCGCCTGTTCCACCCCTCGACCCATCGCCGCCTCCACTCGCACGACGTGCGCCCCCCTGTTACCGAGGCCGAGTGGCAGAACGAGGTGTCTGCTTACGGCTACGAGGGCTTTGACGGCGATGCCAACGATTACTTCCGCGTCGAAATTGTCAAGAAGAAGTCGGATGGCGCCATCGCCAAGGAGCGTCTCCGTACCATCGAGACCAAGTTCCGCCTCGTCCACGTCATGACTGGCTGCGTTTTGTTCTCCCACAAGGTTAAGCTGCCCGACTGGGCCTCGGAGCAGCAGGAGGTCACCTGCGCCCGTGGCGGCAGCATGCCCAACAGCTTGTGGTACGTCGAGGCCAACGAGCACGCTCTGCTGGGCGCCGACGCCGAGAAGGTCAACTACCGCCGCCCCGGGTTCTTTGGCAAGTTCATTGAGCTGCACGAGGTCATGTGGAAGACCAACGCCGGCCTCGTCGAGTCGCACGCCTACGACTCGCGCCCGACTGCCTGGCCCATCCTGCGCCGCGGCATTAACTTCTGGGGCAAGAACCACCGCCAGATCTACCTCATTGGCAACCCTTTCGTCTGGTGGACATCGACTGCCGCGATTGTGGTTTACGCTCTGTTCAAGGCCGTTGCTGTCCTCCGCTGGCAGCGCAGCTGCGGCGACTACAACAGCGCTATATTCAAGCGCTTCGACTACGAGATTGGCACGTCTGTCCTGGGCTGGGCGCTGCACTACTTCCCCTTCTACCTGATGGAGCGCCAGCTGTTCCTGCACCACTACTTTCCGGCTCTGTACTTTGCCGTCATTGCGTTCTGCCAGGTCTACGATTTCGCCACGGCCCGCTTCGGCGTGCTCCGCATCAAGGGCAACCCGCTCTTGGGCAAGGCCGGCGCTCTGACGATTCTGGCCCTCTCAGCTGTCGTGTTCACGCTGTACGCGCCCCTTGCCTACGGCAACGCCTGGACCAAGGCTGAGTGCAAGCGCGTGCAGCTGTTTGGTACCTGGGACTGGGACTGCAACACGTTCCTCGACTCGTACAGCGACTACGACAGGCTCAACACCATGTCGCCTGCTGCTGTGCCGACGAGCGCCGCTGCGGCTCCCCCTCCTGTTGCCGAGCAGCCGGTCGCTGCCGCCGCCGCTGACATCCCCGTAGAGGGCGGCGAGCACGGCCAGATCCCCATTGAGCAGGCCCAGCAGCAGCAGGAGCAGCCCAAGGAGGAGCAGCAGCCTCAGGAGCAGCAGCAGCAAGAGGTTGCGTCTGAGCAGGTGCACACGCAGGCCCCCGTGGCGCCTATCCTGGCCAACAACGGCGAGGCGGACCAGGTCGTCCTGTCGCGCGAGGAGCGTGTCGAGTACCGCGACCAGGATGGCAACATCCTGAACGCCGAGCAGGTCGAGGCTCTGCGCGGCAAGGTCGAGTTCAAGACACGCTACGAGACCCGCACGCGCCTGGTCGATGAGGACGGCAACGAGATTGCGGAGGAGAACGCAGCGCCGGTGGCCCCGCCGCACCCGGACGTTGAGGGCGTTGACCACTCGACCAAGCAGAACCTGGTCGCGGACGACGCGCTGCCCAAGAGCGTGGACCCCAGCGTCGAGGGCGAACGCGAGAAGGAGCAGAGCCGCGCCAAGCCGGCCAGCGAGAACAGCGAGGCCACGCAGCGCGCCGAGGCCGAGGAGGCGGCAGCCGCACCGGCCACGGAGGAGCCTGAGGCGGCAGCCCCCGCTGCTGCGGAGGAGTAATTTATACACACACGGACATAACACACAACACACACACACACCCATCCTAATTGGCAAAGGCAATGGGCAGACCTCACCCTACTTCCCGCCCTTCTGCTGCTATACGCACCGACCATCTCATATCGATCCTCATACATATCCACTCACTATCACCCCACTACTACTACTTCTACTACTACTGCTGCTACTACTACTTACCTTTTCCCTTGAGTTATCATTTACTTTGTTTCTTTCTTTTTTTCTTATGTGTTACACTATGGCTACGATGAAGCAGGGAGGAAGTGGATAAGAGCACCCTTTTATAAAAACAGACCAAAATAAAAGGAAGGCGTCGAAAGAGGTGGACAGAAGATGAAAAGGGGTTTTTTTTTTTAAAAAAATAATAGTCTGCTTTTTTTGTAACAACGGGTTTTGCTTTTCTTTTTCTTGGACGTGTCGTTTTTCGCTCTTTCTTTTGTCGGGGGCATTTTGCTAGATCCATGGGAAATTCAAGGCATCGAAAAAGAACACAAGAGCAAACAAGCAAACAAGCAAACAAGCAAACAAGCAAACAAAACGCTGCCGAAGTGAAAACGTGACCGACTAAAAGTTGTCTTCACGCCAGCTCGTATCCATCTGCATTCGTAACCCATCGCGTCCGATTCAGGCCGACAAATCAAAAAAAAAAATTTGTCCCGATTCAAGAAGGATCAATGGTCCAAGCTGACATACTCGTACAATCTGGGAGACGTTTGCGCTGGTAAGTGGAGTCTGGCAAAGTTCTTTTTTCATGTATATTCTGAATCCCGTTTGATAGCAAGGCTGCCGAACGGGATTCAGACTCTTCTAGTCGATCCTTCCTCCCTGGCTGCTTATCAAACCATCCGTGTCCGTTCTTGTCAGTCCCACGGTCGGATTTTGCACCGGGATTCGCTAATCCCGACGGCATTCCAGCCCCTAACTACCTAATGAAGCAAGCAACAGCGCCTGCAAGGTCGCCCTTCCCGTGTAATTCACAGGGCATGAAAGAGGGAGGAGCGGCCCAGAGCCCCTTTTTCCTTTTTGCTCCTTCTCTTTCTGTCGAGGTTTCGTGTTTCCCGGAAATGGGAATCTACTCTTCTGCATTAATTTCTACATCCCTCCTATTTTTTTTTGTTGCTGTCTCTGTACTCCGTGCCTCCATCAGGTCGGGATTGGATAAGACAATCAGCCCTTGCCCCGTCCGTGACAACAATACGGAGTACGAAGTACGAGCTGCGTGCGACAATACAGAGCACTGCAGCACAGGAGATACAGTGTTTAGGCTAAGTGGCTGTTCTCCAGGCCACTTTATTTTACCTTTTTTTTTTTTTTTCTTTCTGTGGTGTTGCAAGTCGCGAGCCACGATCCACAACCCCCTCCCCTCCCCTCCCCTCGCCTTTTGCACAATGGAGGTTCACCCGGCTGCCGCTGCGGATGCCATTGGGCTGCCCTCCTCGTCGTCTTCGCCCTCCGTTGGCATCCCGGCCCATATGGCCGTGCCTGTGCCAACTGCTCGCGGGCAAGTGCCGGTGTATCTACCGCAGCCACGGCGACGACTGCGAGCGCTGCCACCGCCTCAACAAGGAGTGCCGGCCATCCATCCCGGTACGGCGCAAGGCGGCGGCATCCTCTGCGGCCACCAAGCGCTCTTCGTCCTCGACACTGTCCCGCACGGCGCAGCTCGAGCAGAAGCTCGATGGCCTTGTCTCGCTGTTGACAGCACAGGCCAGTGCCCGGGCCCGGGCGTCAGAAGGGACAACAGCTACAACAAGGATAAGCACAGGCACAGGCACAAGCACAGCAGCACCAGGAGCATCATTGTCCAACGCAGCAATGACACCGGGGCAGCATTGCCAGCAGTCAGACAAGCCCGATCAACAGCCATGCTGCATCTGCCATTCCCGAGGCGGGACGGAGCTACATCATCCCAGACAGCACCCCTAGCGGAGGCCCGGACGAGTTCCGGCCGCTGGGCCAGGCTGGGCCCGACTTTGGCTGCGGCGTAGCAATGCACAACCACCACCAGCACCACCACCAACACAGGCCAGCTTTGGCGGGAAATGCTTCTTCGTTGTCGTCACGGGCAGCAACGACCGAGACCCGGGCGTCGTCCGTGTCGTTGCAAGGTGGCGATGTGCCTCTTGACGACCTGCAAGCAAGCACAATGATGGCGGCCAAATGCGCTGGCAGCCATCTGCCTCGCACACCCGAGTCCTCCACGTCGTCGACGGCACCGAGCGCCGGAGTCTATCAGCAACAGAATCCACAACCACAACCACAACCACAACCACAACACAAGGAAGACAGCCAGCCACAGCAAGCACTGCCCGGGACCGTGCCGCAGAATATTGGCTGGGGCTTCAGCTGCTTTACGGACGCGTCTCAACCGCGCGATGGACTGACGGAATCTCGTTCCAGGACACGCTCAACTCGATCCGTCCCTCGAGCCGACGCCCGAGGAGGCCGACCGAAGCCTGCACACGTTCCGCACGACGATGCTGCCCTACTTTCCCTTTGTGCATCTACCACCCGATCTGACGGCTGCCCAAATGCGGCGAAGCCGGCCGGTGCTGTGGCTGTCCATCTTGGCGATCACGTGTCAGCGGGTGCCCACGCATACGCAGCTCGGCCGCAGCACGCACTTGCGCGCTCTCTTCGCCTACCGGGTCGTTTTTGAGAGCGAGAAGGCCTGGACCTGCTGCAGGGGCTGCTGGCGTTTCTGACGTGGGTGCACTACACGTCCAAGCGCGACCGGCCGACGCTGTCCGTCATGTCGCAACTGGCCGTGTCAATGGTGTACGACCTGGGCTTGCACAAGGCAGCCAGCCCCTGCAAGTCGCTGATTGCACGGCTGGTGCGCGACCACTACCAGCAGTCACTGGCTGCCGACGACCCGCCTACGCTGCCGCCCCTGATGGACGAGCGACGTGCTGCGCTGGCAACGTACATGCTGACGTCCAAGTTCTCGATCGCCCTGAAGCGATGCGAGCCGCTGCGCTGGACGCCGCGTCTTGAGGAGCACCTCTGCGAGCTGGCGGCGCAGGCAGAGACACCGCTTGACACGTGCTGGCGGCGCAGGTGCGGCTGCAGCGGCTCGCCGACCACATCCACCAGGCGAGTGGCAGCTCGATGAGCCTACCTATCTCGACGCGGCAGCGACGGAGCAGCCAGGTCGGCCGGGAACGGCTGCTAATTCGGAGAACAAACTGCTGCCACCGTACGTTTTGCGTGTGGTGCGGGCCAAGATTGAGGAGATCCGCGACAATATCCCACCCGAGGCACGCCACTACGAGGGCGTGCTCGACGCGCTGTATGCGGCCGAGATGGTGCTTTCCGCGGCGCTGTGCTGCCCATTGTGGCGCCTGTGGCATCCATGGCCTCGATTGCCATTCATATCAGTGCGCGCACGCTCGAAGCCCTATGTGCGGGCGGACAAGCCGCTCGACAACCCCGTCCACAACAAGGCTGCTTCGTCGGCCAACGGCGGGCGGCCCCTGACATCGGCCGTCGACTTTTCCCGTGTCATCGCGCTGGAGCAGTGTGTCGAGGCGGTGGCGCAGTTCTGGTCCTTCTTCCGGCAGATCAAGAGCACCTCGTACGCCGGCCTGCCGTTTTCCTTTTTCGCGCACTTTACGCACTGCGTCGTCTTGCTCTATGGCCTGTCGGTCATTGACGAGCCGAACTGGGACCGAGCTGCCGTGCGCGACCGCCTCCATGTTCTGGACATGCTCGACGGGTTTATTGCCAAAGCTGCGTGATGCTCCCCCGGCTTGGGCCTTCCACAGCAGTCGCGGGCCCGGAGTCCTACGAACGTGTTCAAACCGCGCGGCCATCATGCTGTCATCGGTCCGGGATCTGTGGGCCATCGACATGGGCCGGCCAGACCACCGCGGAACCGGACGCGGACGAGGCAGCGGTGGCGCGTCTGTCAGCTGTTGTCTACGGGAGACCAACAACAAGGCCGCGAAACAAACCATGCCATTTACGCAGCAGCAGCAGCAGCCGCAGCCGCAGCAACCGACAACAGCGGCCAGCACCAGCCATGCCACCACCACTCGGTCAAGGACCCATGACGCTGGGATACGACGTCGTCGTCTGCGGAAGGGGAGGTGTGGCAGCTGCCCACGGTGGGAGCGCCCCCGATGGCGGACATGGCGATGGGCGTACCAGACTCTCTAACGCTGCCGTCCAACGACGAGTTTCTTCTCGGAACTGACGTCGGCCGTGGGCCTCCCGAGAGACTACATGTTCTGGGAGGTGTTCCTCGACGGGCTGCCCAGACGCAATTTTGATGGAGAGCGAAGGAATACTGGGATCTGTACGGCGTACGACGTACATGTACCAAGATACGGTTAAATAGGGATCTCAAGGAACAACAGGATATACGACGGTACCAGGACGGACAGCGGAGCATCGGAACATGATAGGAAGGGCATTGGACAATACTCGTATACAGGGTGTCGAGTGTCCCGGGTCACGGAGAAGGCTGTTTTTTTGAGGACGCAGTAGTGTAATGACAAACGCAAGTCTCCTCACACCGGTGCACACAGCTGTGAAAAGAAGGCCTGGTTTCGATTCATCGAGGTTGTGGACCTCGCGTCGTGTGGTCAAGTACGGAGTAGAGCTGCGTAAGCTGGGTGTGTGGGCCGAGTTTTGGCGGGTTTGGTAGCGGTCCACAGCCTGACAGAACGGGATTCAGGGAGTGGGATGACAGGAAGCGACCGGGTTTAGCCAAACCCGAGGGGACATTGACAACCACCAAGCCCTTTGCTAACAGAGAGCGCCTTTGAAAACACGAGACCAGCAGCGTGCGCTGAAGGATGGACAGTCCGTCTTTGAATCCCATTTTCCGATTCACGAGCCGAGTGCCTTTCTATAGGTATGGAACTCCGTAGGGGGAATTGCGAGATGAGAAGGAAGGGAATTTAATAACAAATCATACAAATAATACGGAGTACGGAGTATGAATAATAATGATTCATGGGCCAAAAAAACATTTCCATCTTAAAAGACAGCCAAGCCGGCCTCTGTTCTCTTGTTTGATCGTGGCTCTTCTGCCTGTCTTGCCCCGAATCTTGTTCGGCATTTTCGACCCGAGCGCCCGATCCTACCCTGGACGCGACTCCGACAAAGAAAAGAGACGGAACAAAAACAGTAGAAAAAGACGTCATAAAAAAAAACGACAGGACGCGAGGTCTGAAGAAGACTTACAACGCGTTGAGGTTTACGGAAACATCACGACCGGAGTACTGTTTCTCTGCGCCGCCTCGGCTGGTTGTTTACGCTCATCAATCCATCCGCCTCCTCCCCGGAAAGTCAGCCCACCATGCCGTCCGACAAGGACAACAGCCGCCACGTCCACCGACGGCGGAAAACCATTGCCGCTGCCGTGCCCGCGCCGGCTGCCGCATCTGTCGCCGACGCTGTCGACAGTGCTCCCGCCGCATCGGGCTTTCGGCCTTTGGCGCCCACGACGACAAGCGGCTCGCATGGCCGAGCCGCAGTACGTGACGGGGCATCAAGCTGTGGCTGATTGTGGTGGCGCTGGCGCTGGCGCTCTTTGTTACGATGCTCGACATGTCCATTGTGGCCACGGCCATTCCGCACATTACCAACCAGTTCCATTCGCTCAACGACGTCGCTGGTACGGGCGGCCCTACCAGCTGGCATGTGAGTCCTGTCCTGCGAAGAGACGAGACAGGAGGGAAAGACAGTCGGTGGCACTGCTAACAGGAATAGCGCCCCGATGCAGCCGTTGTCGGGCAAGATGACACCTACTTTACAACAAAGGTCCGTCCCCTTTCTTCCCTCTCCCCTGTTCTCTCCCGTCTTGCAAAGTGGCTAACCGATTCAGTGGACGTTCCTCATTTACTTTGCCGTGTTTGAGCTGGGCTCGCTCATCTGCGGCGTGGCCCAGTCGTCGGTGATGCTCATTGTTGGCCGGGCCGTGGCCGGTCTCGGTCTTCATGAGCATGTTCCTCGTCGCCCTCGACCGGCTGATCATTGCCACCGCATCCCCCAGATCACCGACGACTTCCACTCCGTCGAGGACATTGGCTGGTACGGCAGCGCCTACCTGCTGGCCACCTGCTCGTTCCAGCTCATGTTCGGCAAGGGCTACATGTTCTACAGCATCAAGGTTGTCTTCTTGACCGCCGTCGCGCTCTTTGAGATTGGCTCGGCCGTCTGCGGTGCCGCTCCCTCGTCGGTCGCGTTTATTATTGGCCGTGCCATTGCGGGCATTGGTGCTGCTGGCCCTCTCCTCGGCGGCGTCTTTACCGAGCTCGCCACCTGGCGCTGGTGCTTCTACATCAACCTGCCCATCGGCGCCGTCGTGGCCACCCTCATCGGCATCATCCACATCCCGAGCAGACCGCCAAGATGCCGTTGGTGGGGCCAGCCCAAGGCCACCATCCAGCGCCAGCTGCGTCTTGTTCTGCTGCACCCGCCTTCGACTTTGGCGGCTTCTTCCTGTTTGCCGGCGCCACCATCCAGCTGCTGCTCGCGCTGCAGTGGGGGCGGCACCGCCAGCTACCCCTGGAAGAGCTCGGTGATCATCGGCCTCTTTGTCGGCGCCGGCGTCACGGGCCTCGTCTGGATCGCCTGGAACTACCGCATGAGCCCCGGCGCGCGCTCCGACGACATCCCCAACCACGACGGCGAGGCCGCCTGGTTCCCCACGCCCATCCTGCGCCAGCGCGCCGTCTACTCTAGCGCCAATGACTGCCCTCACGCTCATGGCGCCCTGCTGACGCACGCGTTCTTCATCGCCATCTACTTCCAGGCCTCCCGCAATGCAAGCCCGATCATGACGGCGTCGACATCCTGCCCAACATCATCAGCCAGCTGTTTCCGCCGCCGTCTTCTCCAGGCATGCTCATCAGCAAGCTCGGCTACTACCTGCCCTGCGCGGCCGTGTTGGCGGCACGGGCCTATTTCTGCACCGTCGGCAACAGGCCTGCTGACGACGCTCTCGCCCACGACGCCCGCCGGCCACTGGATTGGCTACCAGATCATCACCGGCGTCGCAGTGGCATGGTGTTCCAGGCGCCCTTCCTTGCCATCCAGCACGCCGTCAATCCCAAGCAGGTGTCCGTCGCCGTCGCCTGCTCAGCTTCGGCAGAACTTTGGCGGCGCCGTTTGGCTGACCGTCGCCACACCGTCTTTGACAACACCCTCGTGAAGCAGCTCGTGGCCCACGCGCCCGGCGTCAACCCCGAGGCCGTCATTTGCCGCCGGCGCCACGGCCTTCCGCGGCGTCGTCCCGGCGTCCAGCGTGCCCGGCGTCATCCTGGCGTACGCCAACGCGTCAATCACGTCTTTTACAATGGCCATTGGCCTGTCCATTGCGTGCTTTTTCTGCACGTTTGGTCTGGGCTGGGTGGACATTCGCAAGCACAAGCCTGCGCCACGGCAGGGAAGAAGACGACGCCGACGCTTGCTGCTGGTGCTGCAGGAGCAGACAAGTTCGCCACCGACGACAGCGGCGACGTGCCGGCCCGCCGAGATTAGTGGCGAACGAGAAGGTGTAAGAGGGGGTGGCAGATTCGAAAACAAACTTGTGCCTCTCTCTCTTCATTGTTTATATCGTTTCTAATTCTTGGTACTACCCAGCCACAGCAGCAAGGCAGCGATTGGCAATATTTTTGTCGTCTTCATTTTCTCCGACTCTTGTTACTTTTTTTTTCATTTTGAATAGCCGTTGTATTATTTGGCAGCACTTTTATGGGCAATATAATCTTCATAGAGTTTAGATATTCAAAACGACTGTTGTTTTCTGACGAATAGCGCTAGACCACTGCTACGCAATATTTCTACTCTATTTCTGGACCAAGGTTGTATCCGCCCGCCCGTCTTATCTTTACCCTTTAACCATCCGTTTGCGGGGTAAAGCTGCTTTCTGGAGCATGGAGCAATCAGCGCAGCAATGTTGTATCATTGGCCCGTGCAAAAGCATCACTGCCACAGAATGACGGTTCTTCAAAAAGTCGAATGTCATGCGCCAAAGAATAATGGCATTCAAGAAATAACAACGTACGACAATTCGGCCGTGAAAAGACGTGGGCGTGGTCGATGCAATCCATCAAAAGGGACTAATCAGGGCAGGGCAGCTGCAATAAGTAAGTAAAGAAGAAGTGGAAACGACCGATATTGAGTGTGCCGTAGTGGCACTCGACGTGCAGAGACCTCGGAAATGGGCGTCTTCTTGTTTTGATCGACGCCAACAGACGGGAACAAAAATGGGAAAGGAGAAGAGAAGAAAAAGGAATAGAAGCTAGAAAAGCAGCCTACACTTCCGAGACGAAAAAGCCCATGCTTTAGAACAACGAGCGGGCGGAATAGGAAGCAGGCAATGGAAATTGCAAGGGAATTGCCACCATAATAACGTTAGGCTTGCCGGTTGTTTCTTTCTTTCTTTTTACTTCATCTTTGTTCGTACCCATCCCCTCCTCAGAGAATCGCGGCCGGGGGATGCATGAGAACAGACGATGAACGCCTAGAAGGGCTGGGCGAGGCCTCGATTAACTGCGTAAACGGGAAAGACAGGCGAATCTGTCATGAGGTGGGTTTCAAATGCAAAGGAATACGAAAACGAGGCTTATTTTCAGGACTGTAATAAAATAAAATGAGAGAAAGACGAATAGAAAAATAAGAAGAGTAACAAGAAAAATAACAAAGGAAAAATAAGAAGGGGAATAAATTAAAGAAGGAGAACATGAGGAAATGTCGACTTTCCAGCCCTTCAATTTCCCTCCTTCATCTTCTTCATGTGCACGACGACAAAGTACCTAACCGTGCGTCACTCTTGTCCGCCTTTTTGACCCTTTTTTGGGCAGGTACCGTTGGCCTTGCCCTCCCGCTTATACGTTCCCGCCTCGCACTCGCTTTGAGCAGTTGGCTATGTCGACTCTTGCTCGTTTATCGTTTATCGGTTTTCGTTTGTGGTGTTTTTGGCTGCAACCCAGTGCCACCTCTTGGACTTCCCATTGATGCTTGATCTTGGCGTCCAGCCCCCGGTGTTGCTCGTTTGTTTTTATCTTCTTGTTTTATCTTTGTTTTCTTCTGTTCCTTCTGTTTTTATCTCTGTTTCTTCTTGTTTTTATCTTCTGTCTGCTATTTTTCCATGATAACATTTGCTTAGCCGTTCTTTATTCTTTTCTCTCTCATTGGCCCTGCAATGTTACAGACCTCGTCAACTTTCTTGGATGCCTACCTGCTTACTAGCACCCCTTCTTTCCCCGAGAACATGTCGCGGAGAAACTTTTGGTCTTCTTATTTTCCTTTTTCTTATTCCTCGTTGTTTCCTATTCGTCTGCTGCTCTTGTAGATCCTGTCGACTCTCACCAGGCCATTGCACGGCAAGTCTTTTGGGTGCCAGGAACTTGAATGCAACGAGGCTGCTGGAGCCCTTGCCGTAGCCACTGTTGTTTGCTGTTATTTTCCTGGCACCTTCGCGTCTCAACTCCAGCCCGTTACGGGCTACCTTGCAACAGTCAAGAACCTTTTTTTGTGTCTGCTCCACGTTCATCCCCTTCGCGTTCTGAACTTGGAGAGGGACTAGACTTGGTAGCCATAGATTGACCTAGCTGAGTGGGTGGACATGTCTGGGCCTATGGACAGCCGCGTGTGTACTACGTCTGGCGTACCATGTGGCGTCCTGCTCTTGCACCCTGACCATTTCTGCTCCATCTTCCTTCTTGTACCCGGCGTAGGTAGAGCCTGTATCTATTACTCACGACGAGTACTTAAAGGGCGTGGCTTCCCCCGGGTTGGATCTGACACCGGACTCTCCTTCCCCGTCTTCATCGCCGAGCCTTCCTCTTTTGTTCGATCATTGCCAGAAGCTAAATACCTCTTTCCCGCTGACGACTACTCTCCCATCTTCATTTTGCATCTCCATAGCATTCTCCTTTTCTTTCAACCTGCGTTTTCCGCCGCTTCGCCTGCGCACACCGTGCTCTGTCATCTCTGCCGTCTCTGTCATCTCTGTCGGCTATTCTCCGAGTGGCCTGCACTGCCCTGCCATCTGCAGCCATACTCAACACTGCACCACCCATCCACTACCTGTCTCACCATCTCAGACATCTCCAGTCAACATGGGTCTGTAGCTGTTGCATTCCGCCCGAGGCCGCACTGCCGGTGCCGTACCGCACCACTGCCGAAGAAACCTCCGACTACAAGACTGCCGTCGAGCGTGGTCACTAAAAGGAATTTGTCGACTGGCCAACGAGCGGAGTACGTTCACTCTTTCTTTTTTTTGTTTTGAGCTCTCTTTCTGCACACTGCTGACCTTACGCAGTTCGAGGACCTCCGCGAGGAGCGTGGCCCGATCCACGTCGTCGGTTCGATCCCCGTGTGGGCTGCTGGCAATCTGTACCGCACCGGCCCCGGCGGACGCAAGGTCGAGGGCACGCCAAGGGCGACTACCTGATCAGCCACTGGTTCGACGGCCTGGCGCACACGCACCGCTTCGAGATTGCGCCCACCGCGGACGGCCAGAGCACAGAGGTCTTTTACTCGTCGCGCCGGCAGAGCGATGCACGCGTCAAGTACATCCAGGAGCACGGCGCGTCCAAGCTGTTTACGTTTGCGCAGCGCAGCGACCCGTGCGTGGGCATGCTGGGCAAAGCTTATGTCGACGTTCAAGGCTGCTGCCATGCGCGACGCGCGCCAACATGGGCGACGTTGAGAACATAAACGTCGTTCGTCAGCTTTGACATGCCGGGCGCGACGCGTCAGCAAGACGCACGAGTCCGCGCGCGGGCAGCCAAGGCAGCGGCTCCTCCCTGGTTACCGGCCAACCGCACAAAGCTGCCCGACGATCTCTGGATCTCGACGACGCCAGCTACGTGCGGCGTCTCGACCCGGCGACGCTCGAGCCCATTGCGTGGCTTCACAGGACTGCCTGCACCCGGAATCTCAAGGGCTCGCTGTCGTGCGCGCACGGCCACCGCGACGGTGCCACCGGCGACATGTTCCAGTACAACCTCGACCTGGGCGCCACGTCTGTTCTACCGCGTGTTCCGCGTGTCAAGGCCACGGGCAAGACGGCGATCCTCGCAACCATCCGCTGCCGCAACGGCGTGTCGGCTTCGTCGACTGCCGGCCCGAGGCCGTGGGCGCTCGAGCCAGACGGTCTACAGCAATGCGCGCCCAGCGTACATCCACTCCTTCTTCATGACGGAGCGCTACCTCGTGCTGTGCATCCCGTGCACGCACATTGCACAGAAAGGGCTCAAGCTGCTCTGGGAGCGCAACGTCATGGACGGCCTCGAGCCGTTCAGCCCGGCCAACAAGACGCGCTGGATCGTCGTCGACAAGGAGCCGCAGGGCCGACGGCGTTGTGGCCGAGTTTGAGAGCGACGCGGCCTTTTTCTTCCACACGGTCAACGCCTTTGACGATATTGATCTCCGCGACGGCAGCACGCGCATTGGCGTGCGAGGTTGTCCCAGTATGGCTCCTCCACGCTGCTCGATGCGCTGCGCTACGACGTGCTCATGAACCGCAACAATGCCGGCATCGAGTTCTACAAGAACCCCGACAACATCAAGAAACAATGCCGCGCAGCTGCGCCGCTTCCATCTCCGTCTGCCCGCCCCGGGCCAGCCCCTGCCTAGCAAAAACCCTGCCGCCGAGCTCGCTTCGCCATTGCCGGCCCGCACGCTGGCGAGCTGCCCACGATCAACGGCCGCTGCCACACCAAGCCGCACCGCTATGTGTATTGCCCGTGGGCAACCACGGCCGCGCCACGCTGGCCGACTCCATTGTCAAGACGGACACGGCCACGCGCGCGGCGCTTGTGTGGCACGCCCCGCAGCCCACACGCCCTGCGAGGCCACATTTTTGTTCAGCGCCCGTTCGACGGCGAAGGCGAACAGGACGAAGACGACGGCGTGCTGCTGTCGGTTGTGCTGGACGGCTTGCGGCCAAGAGCTAATTTGTTGTGTCTGGATGCGCGCACGATGAAGGAGATGGGCCGTGCCGAGGTGGGCTTTTGCCATTGGCTTTGGCTTCCACGGGTTGCACGCAAAGAGCATCTAAGGGCAGGGTGGTGTTTTGGCGACGGGAAGAAGAGAAACAAGAGGGAGCTTGGAGTAGTCTGACGCGTTTTATGATTTTTTATTTGACTTATGATATTGTTATGTTTGCTTGCTTTTTTGCCTTTTGGTTTGCCTTGAATATTTTATTATTATCTAGAGTTTTCAATATTGAAGAGGTTTTCGCCCGCCAGCAACGAGATAAATGGAAATAGGAAAAAAATAAAGAAGAAGAAGAACAATAATAAGAAGAAGAAGACAACAACAAAGCATAAAATACAACTTCAACTTGCCAAATTACCCATGTCGCTCCTCCCAGAACGCACCCGCTCCTGTCCCTTGCCATAACTTGGTATTCAGCGTCATCTGCAATCAAAGCACACTGCCACCCGACATCCCCCCTCTATCAATCATCATCGTCCGCGCGCGCTCTCATTGCTTCCGAGCCGTCGTCCTCAACCTCGCCTCCACGTCCATTTCTGACCACTACTGCCACTTGGACTCTTGTGGTAGTATTTGCTGTAGTAGGTGCTCATCGGAAGACCTGCCCGTGGTATTATTCTCCACAACAACAACACCATCATCTCCCGCCGCCATGCGGATGGCGTCCATCAACTCGTCCCGGTACATGTCACACAGCTCCATAATCTGCGGTTGCAGGAACTGGACAAAGGCGTGGCGCAGGCTCGTGTTGCTTGTGTCGCTCCTCATCAGCCCCGGGATATTGGCAGACTGGACTGCCGGTAGAGCGTGCCGTCGTCGAGCAGTGCGGACACAACCGTTCTCTCCAGCAGACGGCGGCCAGTAATCGGGAGCCAGTGCGGGTGTGGGAGCAGACGAGGAGGAGGATGAGGCAATTATCATCATTATTATCACCGGCGGACGCAGTGCAATACAGGATGGGACGGGGGGCTTGCTGTGGCAGCAAAGCCTGCGCGTCGACGCGCGGCGTCCAGGAGACTTTAGTGTTCATATGGGCTGCGGTGTCGGGAAATACGGGGAAATTGAGATTGTTGAGAGCGGCGTGGTGTCCGGCGTCCATCATGGGATTCATGCCGACATGCCAATTTGTAGTTCTGCAGCATACGGTTGGCGAATGCGGGTGGGCAGGAAAACACTGTAAGAGAAACGCTGTAGAAAAAAGGAAGACAAAAAAACACAGCGCTGCTTTGAGGCCGAGGCAGAGGCAAGAGAAAGACCACAGATCTGATATCAAAGACACCAGATCCATTGAGAGAGGACACGCTGGTCTTCTTGTATGCACCGCTTCAGTCGGTTGCCGGTGAATTGGCCTATTATCAAGGTAACAGAGAGGCAGTCCTTGCATGGCATCATGGCGAGACATGGAGGGGTTGCCGCGTGGTACAAGAGGGCTGGTTATACAGAAATGAAAAGGGAAAGAAGGGGAGAAAAAGAAAAACAGTGCACAGCTCCCTCCCCCTCCCCACCCTTCTCTCTTTTGATGTTGCACAGCGGCCAATTCTCTATTTGCGATTGCCTGTCCCCGGCATAGCTCTTTACTTTTGCATCCATAGGCATTTTCAACAGTTGTCTTGACACATGTAAATTAGCGGACAGAAAAATCATAATAAAACGCTGTACATCAAGCTATGTGCGTGCATTATTAAGGTATCCTATGTGCGAACCAACAGGTATTACTGCTGGCCAAAATAAATAAAACAAAAACAAAAAATACAGAAATTTAAAATAGCTCATCCCATGAGACCACCGACCGATCACGGATCCTTGTCAAGCCATTCTTCCCAGCTGCTGTTGGCTGATGGTGCCTCTTCCCGTCGGTTCCTCTTTCATGTCCCTTCTCAGATTGAGACTAAGCTGGCGATCCAACATCCCGAGAGAAGACTCGACTGATCAAAGACGCTGGCCTCGGACGCTGCATTCTCTCACCGGTCGCTGCCGGCAGCCCTCATATGTCGTCTGAGTTAATTAAATCGTGTCACCTCGCAATAATCGCAGTAATCGCAAAATAATGGAGCCGCAAGGTTGCTTCTTCAGGGAAGGGGGGGTGTCTCCTCTAGTCATGTCATTATCTTCTTTCGTCGCCAATGTCTCGGATGATGTTTTCTCTCCCCTCTTCCAACGACGCACTGGCCCACCCTTGCAATACTTCGTATGTAACAGGACAGGCTTAAGGCTCGGCAGACCGCCGCTCAATGTGATCCACACCGGTCTGCTCCTTGTAGTTGCGCAGCACGTCCACGTTCATGCTGCGCGAGAAGACGTCCACCTCGGTCGAGGCAAACTTGCGCGCGCTCACGCCCTGCTCAAACAGTACGTCGAGCTCGGCAAACGAGCGGCCCGTCGGCTCGGGCACGCGGAAGTAGGTGTAGATGATGCACAGGAAGCAGATGCCCGCCCAGAAGAAGCCCGCGTAGTTTTGCCAGTTCCAGGCGCCCGGGTTGAGCATGTACGGTGTGAGCACGCTGCAGATAATGCCGACGATAATGTACAGCACGCGGCCGAGCACGACCGTCTTGATCTGCAGCCGGCGCGTCGAGATCTCGGCAACGAGCGAGTAGCAGACGGTGCCCACGGTCAGCTGGTAGCACAGGGCCCACCCGAGCATGATGCTGCCCGTGGCAATGGAGCCCTGGTTGCGGTGGGCCTCGGGGACCAGGCCCAGGAAAGCCCATGATGAACAGCATGCTGAACAGGCCGCACAGGCCGTACAGGTACAGCGAGCGGCGGCCGATGCCCCACGACATGAGGAACCAGGCGCCCACGACGCCGACAATGTTGAAGGCGTACTGGCCGAGCGCGAAGCCGTACGCCTTGTGCGACGACAGGCCGGCCTGCTCCAAAAAGTACGTCGAGTAGTTGCTAAACGAGTTGCCGCTAAAGTTCTGGATGGCCCAGACCATGCACACAATCTCGGTGGCGCCGCAGGTCGTGGCCGCGGAAACAGTCGAGGTAGCTGGCGCCCTTGGTGGCGTTGGCCTCGAGGGCGGTCGTGTGCACCATCATGGCGATCGTGGCGTCGGGGTCGAACGAGCTGGTGCCCGTGGCCGGGTCGACGGCCTCGCGCTCTTTACGGCTGGTCAGGCGTAGCAGCGCGCGTTTCGCGTCTTCGATACGGCCACGGCGCACCAACCACCAGGGGGACTCGGGCGCGAAGAAGATGCCAATCATCAGCGGCACCGGCCACATCCACTGCAGCGCGTACGGCAGACGGTACGCCCACTGGTCTGTGCGGTCGAGTACACCCATGATGACGCCGATGCCAATCAGCTGGCCGATGCCCCAGCAGGCGTTGACGTACGTCGTCAGGTGGCCGCGCAGCGCCACGGGGCACACCTCGGACGCGTAGGTAATGGTCAGCGTCTGGAACACGCCCCAGGGGATGCCGCACAGGATCTCGGCAACAAGCAGGGCCACGGTGTCTTGGCCGTGAAGAAGATGCTGATCCACGCCGTCACCAGCACCAGGCAGCCAATCACGGTGTAGCGGTAGCCGAAGCGCTCCGACACCCAGCCGTTGAGCAGCAGGCCGATGAGCTCGCCGCAGTTGGCGCCGTTGCTCAGGCCGCTCTGCCACGCCGCCGACACCTGGTACTCGCCGCTGGGCAGCTGCGTGCCGTACTTGCGGTTGAACTGGTCAAAGGCGTAAAAGTTGTTGATGAGGCACACGTCGTAGCCCTCCATGACAATGCACGTGCTGATCAGCATGCTCCACGCAATCGCCTTGGGGTAGAGCCGGATGCCCTCCATCAGCGTCATGGCATGCTCGCGCTCGGCGGCCTCCTTGGCAAAGCCCACGACCGCATTGGCCGCCTTGGCGTCCGCCATGTCCTGGTCGTCGGCCGCTACGGCGTCAATAGCCGTGATGTCCTCCTTGGTGGGCTCAGCGCCCGGCGAGGCGTCTCCCGTGACGTGCGACATGGTGGGCGTTGAGGGAGGGACAATAACTGTGTGTAGTGGAGAGAGAGAGAGAGAGGGAGGGAGAGACAGCAATGTTGTAGATGAGTAAGTGTGACAGAAAAGCGTCAGATGATCATCGACAACGGTGATGAAGACCACGCGACGGGAGAGAGAAAAGGAGGGAAGAGAACGCGGGCACCGAAAAGCTTAAATAGCTGTACGACGAGAGGACCAGGGATGTCTTCTCGGCAATGGCTCAGAGACACTGACGGCACAAAATTTCGGAGGAGCAGAGAAGTCGAGAATCCTGCGTGTGTCGTATTGTTCCCTTCCTTGCCCGTCCAACTCGGGCGTCTCTGCACAGGTGGTGATCGCCGCTGTCTTCTGTCTTGTGACTTGCCGTCTGGGGGTTGGTTCTTTTGCTCCAGTGCAACCCAGAAAGCAGCCCTCGTGCAAATGTCCCGCAGCCAAAGTGCGGAGAAGATGAGGAGAGGAGAAGTGAGGAGAGGGAAGGGGGGGTGAGACGTGGAGGCGAGGATGGTCGAACGCCGTGATGAATGGAGATGGAGAGAAAGGGAGAAGAACAAGGTCGAGAGCGGGGCGTGTACCTTTCGCTCGTGTCTTTAATTTGGTGCTTTTTTCGTTTGTATTTTTTTTCCGCTTCTTTTCTTTGATTTGCGTCTCCAGTTTTTTTGTCGTCGACCGGAGTGGCGTTAAACCTCGCAAAACAGAAAATTGTGGGAAAAAGAAAACGGTCTGTTGTGATAGCGCAAACCCCGGCAAAAACGACCCAAAAGAGCCCCAAAAAGAGTGCCGGTCCGCGAGTGTCATTCTTGAGAAAAAAGCACAAAAGATACCAACGAGATACGCTTGCGATACGGACGAGATACAAGCGCCATCGCCAAGACTCTGTCGCGCCTTCCCGCCATTTCCTGCACCTTCCTGCACAAACCAACACGCACCACGGGCAAAGGGGCAGGTACCTCTTCTGGTCCACATCCGCGTTAGGCAAGTACGTACACATGTACACCCCTCGACGCACAAAAAGAGCAAAAAAGAACAAAACACAAAAGAGGAAAGAGAAACCAAAACGCGCAGGAGAAGACATAAGCCGGACCTCGAGATTGAACAGGGGAATTGTCCGAACCACCGTCGCCGCGCTAGTCTCTGCCCCCGCCACTGCAATCCATCGCCGTGATTGGTCGGCCGAACGGCAGGAACCAGTTTCTGCCGACCTCGCTCGAGGCCGTTTCGACGTCTTTCCATTGCGTTATCGTGAGCCACAAGGAGTAGAAGTGAGACACCAACGACGTCGCGGCTGCGTTTACGACGGCAATGCTACCAAAGGCATGGCACGTAGAAGAAGCTGAAAGCTGGACAGAGGCGTCCATAGAGTGGCACAAAGTCGCCGTTGCGAAAGGAAAAGAAACAAGAAGAAAAGGCAGCGAAGCAGGCGATCACAACGAGAGAAATGGCCCAAACGCCGACATGATACCCGCCGTACTCCAAAGCCAACCAACCGCGATCCGATAAGCACTCAACATGTAAAAAGGGATGCCCTGCTGCTAGACACAGCATCGAAGATATCCCACCAATCCTGCGGCCGGCCCTCCTCCCTGGCCTCTAGTTCTGTTTGGTGTCGCTCGAGAACGTGACTGACTTTGTCGAGCTGCTTTCTTTGACCGTGCTGGTCGATGTGCTGGGCGTCTTAATGATGCCCTAGGCGAGCGTGGCCGAGCTCGATAGAGACGACATGGCCAGGGGATGGGCTCTCGTGGAAATGCCGAAGTAGGGCCTGTCAGGAGTTTGCAGTGCCTTCCTGCGGAAGCAAGAGGAGGACATATTTCTCGTTGTATTTATAGCTAAAAGCACATATAACAGCACACTGCTCGCTCCCGACCACGTCGTGATGCGTCACTGCGACGAGGCTGTTCGCTGCTCTACAGGCACGGCTGCCAGGGCCAGCCTGCAGCCTGCGAACGTTTTACAGCTGCACAGCCAGGCCCTATAGACTCACTGACTCGATTAAGCATCCCAGAGTTGTGTTTATACGCAGGTAATGCGAGTACATGCTCGCGTCTGCCACCTCGTAGGTCGCGCCTTCCTCTCTCATCGCGAGGCCTGCACCACCCAACGCACCTGCCTCACTAAAACACCCCAACGCTTCGCAGGGCAGTCGCGCCCCAAAGCCCAGACTCTTCTCCTCCCTTCCTACTTCATTTTGGGGTAGGTGTCGGGGTCGTACCTGCCTCGCAAGGTGTTCTCTGCAACGCGGCTGCCGTCGGCCTGGCGAACTGGTGCTGCGCGCGAGAAAGAGCAATGAGCAAAACTTGATGCAGCCCCACTCTGCCCGACCGGGCCCCACCCACATGGCAGTTCGAATACAGTTTACACCAGCGCTCCTCGTTCCTCCTCGTTTTCCCCAGGCTCGCCGTTGCTTTCCCCTTTCTCCATCCTCTTACAAACTGTTTTTTACCCATCCGTCCTTATTTCCCCAGTCTCCAGTTTCGTCTCCCAGCCTTCCCCGGCCTTTCATTTTCCTCGGCTGTGCTGGGCGTGGAGCCAATCGCAGGCGTCTTGCTTGTCGTCTCCAGATCGGTCCCTGTCTCGCATCGCATGCAACTCGCCTTCCGGCTGCTCTCGCCGCAACCTCTTCTGCCAGATCCTCTCGCTTTGTCTTCGCCTCACCGTCTCGCCCTCTCTTCGCCGTGCTGACAGCGCCTGTCTATGGACTGGTGGCCTGCTGCTCGATCTTGCAATGCCTGGGCCCTGCCATCTGACGCTTGCTAGTCAACAAAGACAGCTGAATTACTGCCCTCGTCACCCTCGTCTCTCGTCCCTCATCTCTTCTCGCCAACTTCCCCCCTTCTCTTTCCGACCTCCCACCCTCCCTACCTTGTCAGCCCCAAATTCTCTGCAACCCGCCGACTCCAACACGCCCCAGTCTCCTTTTTTTCCCTTCCTTTTCCCCATCTCGTTTTCCTACTCGTAGGTACCCATGCGGTTTTTATGTTGGTTCATGTTTTAGCGCTCCGGCCTAGGCCTCAACGCCCCCAACGTCCCGCACATGTGGGCGGCTTTCGCGGATTTTTGCCATTTTTAAACAGACCCAGTCCCTCTCCCCTCCTTCTGGCAATTTTCGACGAAACTGGCTTTTCTTCGCCCAAAAGTTTCTAATCTTCGCCCTTCCCTGGCCTTTCCACCGTCATCCTTTCAATCTCTCTCTCTCTCTCTATATCAGCCCATCTCTATTTCGCACGCCAGAAATGTCTGCGGCAGACGCGTCGCAGCCGTCCGAGCCTCCACAAATTGCGCCCTTTGGATGGTAAGTTGCATTTCCTCCCCTGCCCAGCTTTGCTTCTCGAAGCTTTATTTGTGTACCCGCGGAGCATTGGTCCGTGTCAATGGATGCTGGTCACTGACATTTTTTCTCTCTATTCGAAAATACAGCGAGTCTTGTCGTGACCAACACCTCCGATGTAAGCCAACACCTTCTCGGCCCCAGTTGTCCATCTTCTCATCAGAGGCCATCTTCATCTTCCTCTTCCCACGACTCGACGGTTCGGCTCTTGGATAATCAACCACCCTCTTTGAGTCTCGGGAACAAGACTTTTCCGCTCTCTAAAAGCAGCAAGACCCCACACCGATAGTCGACATTCGTGCCTGACTACCTCTCACACCCCTCCTCAGCGCCGACCAACCCCTGCTCCTCTGTCTCTCTCTCTGTCCTAGACGTTCCCCACGCGGAATAAACTTCCTTTTACACGATATCACCAACATTGTGCGAGTCCATCCTTGAAGGGCTGATTACTCACTAACTCGCGCAGGTGATCGAGCTCTTCCAGCCTGTGGCCGGTGCGTGGCAACTTCCAAGGCTTGCACGCGTGGATACAAGTTCCGACTCAAGACAGGTAAAGACACCTCGATGGTCTCTATGGATGATAGCCTTGCATTTCTTGGCATAGACTTTGTGTAGGGCTGACAACAGGGACTTCTTCTCTTGTCCGAAACAGGTCCATATACCCGTCGACAGCAATGGGTCAGAACGCCGAGAAGGTGTAAGAAAAAAACGACCCTGGGACGACAACACCCTGTACATGGAGAAACTAACACGTATTTTTTTCCACCCGTCAAACAGTAGAATTCGTCGCAGATGGAGTCACCGGTGAGACCGAGTTCTATAGCGATGACGACGATGCGGAGCCGCTCGGCTGGCGGCAGCCAGAAGCCATGCAGCCAGCTCCTGACCATCCTTCACCCCATGGGGACTCACCAAGCTCCGCATCGTCTGAGGAGGCCTCACCAGCCACATCATATCGCAAAGAGGGTATTTCCTCTGCCCACCGTGGTTCGGTGACAAAAGGGCGTAGGCAGTCTACCCGGCGAGCAGCAACGTCTCTACAACCCAGCCAACAGCCAACACCGCCAAGTCCACAGGGCCAGAGCAGCTTCAGCTTTGCGCCCCGACTTCTTCCAAGGCCGCCTTTCCAGCAGCATTCTAGGTCAATGAGCGACGGCTCGCCACTGTCACCAACAGACCGCTTTATCGTCCAGGATGAACCTCTACCGCCACACATACACCCTCCCCTCGTCCTGAGCGCCGAGGACCGGATTGCGCATCCCAATGTCTATACGGAAAACCCAGTCTTCCCACTACACGACAAGCAGCAAGCCATTCTCTTACGGCACTTTGTGCAAAATTTAGCAATTTGGGTGCGTCTGTATCGTGATATCTGTAAACCGTTACGTGGGGCTAACATCGTTTTTTTTTCTCTTTTTCTGTTGCAGCTCGACCTTTGTGAGCCGGCACATCAGTTTGGCACTATCGTTCCACAGCGAGCGGCCACCTGCACTGTCTTGCTGAACGCAATCTTGGCACTCTCATCGAAGCATCTAGCCCATCATGGCAACTTTGATCGCTACGCCTCGGACCACTATCACAAGAGTGCCTCAACGTGCTCATCCCTATGCTGAGCAACGAGGACACGGCGGCAGACGAGAACTTGTTTGCCGCTACCATTATATTGCGTGTCTGGGAGGAGATGGAGTGTGAGTACCTCTGGATTATACGCGAGATTGAGAGATTGAATCTATTGGCAATTTACTGATCTGACGGCCCACAAGTCAAACACACTGGCTTCGATTCTCAAGGATATCTCTTGGGAATTCACGCCTTTGTACACGGCCACGGCCATAAAATTGCGCCCAATACCTTGAGTGCAGCAGCCTTCTGGGTCGGCCTGCGCCAGGAGATTTACACAGCAACAGTCAACCAGCAGCCGGTCAAGGCGCCCCTGCAACTTTCCTCGCGGACGGTGCACGGGCCTCGGCCCTGCCGAAGACCATGATTGGGCGAACCGCGCAGTCATTCACTGTGTTGACGTGCTCAACTTTTGCTTTGGCGACAGCACGTCGTCGTCGCCACGCTTTTCGTGGAAGCACTCAATGCTTGGAACAAGCAGTGGACAGCACTGCTGCCTGCATCGTTTACGCCCACGTTTTTTCGCGAGCGAGGGCCGGGGGATGCCTTCCCCGAGATCTGGCATCACTCAACCTGGAACGTCACGGGAATCCAGCACCACATCTTGGCCGAGCTGTTCCTCGTCAGCTTCGACCCAAAAATCCCACGCATCGGCCGCCAGCGGCTCGAGGCGGCAGAGCAGGTCAACAACCGGGTCTGCGAGCTTGTTCGCGAGATCTGTGGCATTGGCCTGAGCAACCAATGGACACCGCCAGCAATGTTTACGGCCTGTATGGCCATTGCAGCATGTAAGTTTTTCTTTCTTTCTTTCTTCTTCGTTATTTTCCTGTTCTTCTTTATCATAATATTTTCTTTGGTAGTACCTGGCTTACTAAGGCTGACCACTTTGCTACAGTTGGCGATCGGTTCACGAACGTGCAGACCAAGAGGCCCTGGTGGATATGTTGCGTCTCACAGAGAAGGACCATGCGCGCCCACGGAAGTGGTCCAGCAGCAGCTTATGCGCTCGTGGAACTGGACCTCGGAGCATATGATTACGAGATGATGCATCGGTGACCAAAATATAAAATTTTCACCACGAGACGACTGCCACGTGAACAATTTCAAACGGGGCGTTAATGAATCAGGAATCTACTTTTTGTTTTTGGAGTGTAATAAAACCGGCAAGCAATGGGCGCATGCATTGACAACGAATGATATGTGGTCGATTTTTTTTTCACGAGAAGAGGATCCGCTGTCGCGGGTTATTGCTGTTTTTGCTGTGTTTAAAAAGAGGGTCTAGACCCTTGGGGAAGTTTTTACCACTCCACCATAATATCGGGTTAAAATCCCGACGTCGTGTCTGTCGGTGACGCCAGCGCAGACACTAAAACCGGCCCAACTTAAAAAGTTGAACGGCTGCATCCCGTCCTGCACACGAACCTGTTGCCCTCACTACTGGAGCGACGCTCATCATCAACGACGCAGTCTTTTCCTTGATGGAGCTACACCCCCTTTTAGCGTTCCATCCAAGTGGGCTTCTAGAAGAAAGCAATTGAAAACTATTACACACATCTACGCTGAAGATGCCCAGAAACAGAAGAAACAGAGGAATACTCGGAGCAAGAGAAGGGAGAAGGGGTCTGGGTCTTGGAACATGATCGCTACCATCACCCATGGCCGTGTGGGGACCAGCGTGGATCTGGTTTCCCTCTTCTTAACCTTTTGCAAGCGTCCTCGTAAAGTTGCCCTGGGAAAGATGCATCTGGAGAAAATCTGCGAAATGAAGCCGCTCTCGTTGGCTGGCTCTTGTGTTGCTCCCCTCAAACGACTGCAAATGCCGTGGCTGTGACTCGCTGAAAAGAGGCAAAAGCTCCTAATACACACGAAGAACACAAAAAACCGGAGCCCATGAAATCATAGTCCCTCATAGTCCCCCGTGGACATAATTCCTTCCGTCTTGCCGCCTCCTTGTTTTTCCATCTTTTCGGTTGTCCGCCTGATCTACTCAGTAGTTTGTCACTTTTGAATCAGTATGGCGCTTTCGGCAGCCATGACCGCTTTGGGTTGTAGACACACAACCCCTCTCTCTGAACTCTACATGTCCGTGTTAGTTGTGTCCGTTTTTTGGTAATTCCCAACAGACAGCCACAATCTGAACCTTTTTTTTTTCATCATCACCCTGTCATTGCTGTAATCTCTGCCATTTTTCTTCTTTCCCTTTCTCTCTTTCTCTCTTTCTTCCTTTCCCTTTCTCTTTCCATCTTCCATCTTCCTCCCTCTCTATACCACCACCTTCTTGACCTTTCTTCCCCCAAATCTACAACTTCCCTTTTCAGACTGCCTTCACTTTTCTTCAGACGATCGAGTGGTACGATTTCTCGACGGGGACCGCCATTTCCCCCATATTCTGATTGTTTAGATCTCGACGCAGAGTGACGGAGGGGCAAGCCTGGATATTTATTCCTCGACACACGACCCCCTGTCCTTTTCTCTGCCTCTTGCTCAATCTTTCTGCTCTTTTCTTTCTGCTCAACATCCCCGTCTACCGGCAACCACCAGCTTTCTCTCTTTCTCTCTTCTCTCTTCTCTCTTCTCTCTCATCTACCTCCTCAACTACCCACATCACATCACAATGGCTCCTGCTGCAATCTACGACGACAAGGACGTCGACGTCCCCGTCGTCAGCGCCACCAAGTCGGGCCGGGCCCTCGAGGACATTTCCGACGCCATTGACGAGGTCAACGTCCTCAAGGACAAGGACGCCGCCACAAGAAGCAGCAGATCCCCGCCTACAACGACGAGTCCCACTTCGACCAGGAAAAGGACAAGACCCAGTTCCGCCAGTACGACGACGCCTGCGACGTGTCAAGAACTTTTACCCGCGAGCAGCACGAGAAGCAGACGGTCGCCTACAACCTCAAGGCACGCGCGCGCTACTACTCGGCGTCGCGCCGAGGCCATGACCATTTGGAGGCCATTGAGAAGCTCAACACGCTCATTGACGAGTCGGACCGGACACGGAGCTCAGCCAGATCCAGCACCTGCTGCAGAGCGCCGAGGCCATCCGCCGCGACGGCAAGCCGCGCTGGATGCAGCTGACGGGCCTGATCCACGACCTGGGCAAGCTGCTGTACTTTTACGATGCCGAGGGCCAGTGGGACGTGGTCGGCGACACGTTCCCCGTGGGCTGCGCGTTTGAACCGCGCGCGCATCATCTACCCGACACGTTTGACGCCAACCCGGACGCCACGCACCCCGTCTACGGCACGGAGTTTGGCATCTACTCGGAGGGCTGCGGCCTCGACAACGTCATGCTGTCGTGGGGCCACGACGAGTACCTGTACCACGTGGTCAAGGAGCAGAGCCTGCTGCCGGACGAGAGCCTGGCCATGATCCGCTACCACTCGTTCTATCCGTGGCACAAGGAGGCGCGTACCGCAAGCTCATGAGCGACAAGGACCACGCCATGCTCGAGGCCGTCCGGCGCGTTCAACCCCTACGACCTGTACAGCAAGAGCGACGACGTGCCGAGCGTCGACGAGCTCAAGCCCTACTATATGGAGCTCATTGACGAGTTCTTCCGCAAAAGGTGATCCTGTGGTAGAGGGTATGCATAGTGCAAAAGGGGCAGTCATGTAAAGACGGATATGATTATGATGAAATAGAGAATATACATGTCGAGGACGGTTCCATGGAAGGACAGCGGGTGAATGAATAAATACGGTCATCTTCATGGACTGTAGCGGAAGGTGGAGTTTTGATACTTTAATTGCTTTGTCAGTCTAGAATAAAGATAATAATCATATAAATAAGCTACCTAGGAAGAAAAAAAATATGGTACGAGTACAGATTGGATTGGAAATGACATTATGCAAACACCACCAATGCATTACCCCAGAACGAAACCCGCCGATGATGCCTGAACAAAGGAATGAAGCAGTTGTGCGAACCAGACACCGGAGATGATAAATGTGCTACAAGGAAATGGACCAAAGGGAAAAGGGAAACAGAGAGAAACAGAAAAAGAAAGAGAGAAGAGAGAAAGAAAGAGAGGGAGAGGAGGGAGAGAAAAAGAAAGAGAGGAGGGAGAAAAAAGAAAGAGAGAGAATGCACATGTGTCCTCTCAGAGTGTGAGTGTGGAAGGTTCCTCCTACCTCCCCCACCGACCAAACACACGGCTAGGTTCGTGATGACGGCCGCGCGAATCACACTGTTCAGCCAGCGACTGACACTTCCTCGCCACCGCCCGCCACTAAAAAAGACTTGCTGCCGCCATCCTTGGTGTCTTTGCTCTCTTTGGGAAAGTTGGGATTGGGCATCGACGACGGGATGGACATGGTGCGTGCACGCTTGCTGTTGAGGCTGGTGCCGCTGGCGCCGCCGGCACCACCACGGGGCCCGAGGCGGGCAGCATAGACTTCCTTGAACGCCAGCGTTGCCTGGGCCTTGGTCACGACGAGGCCCTGAGTAATGGGCTGCTGGTCGCCGTTCTCAACAACAGCCATGCTGGGCCACAGACGAGCAAGATGTCGCCGGGTCCATCTCAGAGCCGTCGTCATCGTCGTCGTCTGTGTCCGAAGAGGCCTCGTCACGTTCTGATATTGTGTGCTCGTTTCCTCCTCCTCGTCGTCGGCAATGGCCGTATCGGCGTCGGCAGCAATCGCAGGAGCACCGCCCTCTGCAGTCACATCGCCCTCGGCAGTGGCTTCGTTCACCAGGGCACCCTCACCGGCAGTGTATCGGCAGTGGCCGTCCCGTCAAGCTCCGCGGCTGCCTCGGCATCGCCAGTAACAGGAGCAGGGCAGTGTCACCCTTGGCGGCCGGCACGGGAGACGTACCGCGGGCACTGTTGGCGCCGCTGCGGGCCTGCGGCGAGCCCTTGCGGCCCTCGAACTCGGGCAGCGGCAAGGCCTGCCAGTCAAACTCGTCGTAGGGTGGGCCAAAGTAGGGTTCAATCTTCATTGCGTGCCATCTGGATCTTCTGCCACTCGGTGCAGGCAAGCGCACACGCGTTTGCAAGGCCGCTGCAAAAGGCGTCGTAGGGCAGTGCGCCGAGCAGGTGCTGGACAACCACGACACCTCGCGGACTACTGCTGCACGCGCGTCTTGCGCCGTGGCGTTGAATCTCCGGGAGGGTGGCTAGCAGAGTTGATCGAACGTTCTCTTCGCGCGCCGGGTCCTCAAACTCGACGCTGTGCAGCAGCTTGGTCAGCTGGCATCCTCGTCCAAGAGATACAACGGCGGAAGATGTGCTTGTGAAGTATCCGAGAAAGAATCGAGAGGACGGAAGCGATGCGCATGGCCTTGGCACCGGCGAGTTGGACTGTGGCAGGGGGATCTGGGTCGGGCCCTTGAGCGCCTCGGCGCTGCGGAGGTTCTTCCAGCAGGATGCGTCGTTGAGCACCTTGTCCTCGAGGTCTTGGCGGAAGTGCTCTTCGACGAGGTTTGAACAGCCGTGTCCAGATGGTGTCGAGGATTTTGACACTGAGTAGTTAGCATGCGATGTGTATGGGAGAAGAGAAGGGGAAGGGGAAAGGGGAACTTACTAGATATCCTCGGCTGGTTCACGGAGGACGACCCGGTAGCTGTCGAGCTCGTTCAGGCGGGAGGCCTTGCCCATGAGCTCCGTCTCGGTGTGGCACCCGGCGTCTCTTGAGGTTGTCACGCTCCTTGGTCATCTCCTGCAGGCGGGTGTTGGTCGACGCGAGGTCGGCTCTGGTCTGCTCCAGCTCCGTCTTGCGCTGCGAGAGCGATACCTGGAGAGCTGCGTTGTCTTGTGCCGCCACGTCGGACAGGCGCTTCTGTTCTTTCGAGCTTGGCTGTCACTGCCGTCGTCCAGCGACGACTTGAGCGTCCGCGTTGGTCGAGCTCCGTTGGCCGTGGCATCGGCTTCGAAGCTCGTCCTTGGCGCTGTTGGTCGCGGCGACTCGGTGGTGGTGTCTGCGAGCGTGCGTCGAGCTTGTCGCGTGCCTCAGTCATGTCGGCGAGCTCCTGGACCTTGCCAGCCAGCTCGGTCTCAACGAGTGCCTTGGCGGCCTCGAGACGGGCCTGGGCATCTTCGAGCTCGCGCGGAAGTCCAGTACTGTTCAAAGACGTTGCGGTTGTGCTGATGAGCTCGGCATTCTTGGCGCGAAGGTGCAGCACCTCGCTAAAGATGTTGGCAAGAAGGTTGTAGTTTGGGTCGGCCGCAATGGTCTTGATGGCACCGACGAGCCCGTCGACGACCTGCGTCGGGTCGGCATTCGAGCTTATCTCGATGGCCATGGTAGGCGTTGTGGCGGCGGTGGTGGTGCGTGTAGGGGGGAAGAGAGACTGGTCTGTGGAGGTGATACTGGACAGAGTTGATGTGAGATTGGTCAGAAGATTTGGCCGTTGCTCTTGCCTGCCTGTATTGTGGATATTGATGGTGATATGGAGGTGGTGATATGGAGATGGTGATATGGAGGTGGTGATATGAAGATGATGATGATGATGTTGTTATTTCTGTTGTTGTTGTTGTTGTTGTACATTGAGAATGCCAGATGCCTCCCTTCTTATATCCTCTCACGTCGGCTGGGTGATGCCTGACATGAACCAGGCTGCAACGGCAACAGCAAAAGTGAGGCTTCTCGCTCTTGGCTGTCCTCTGCTGATAGTGGCACTCTCTACCGCATTTCCAGCAGCGTTTCGCCCGTCTGGCAGAGTGTGGGGCTAGACACTTGTCCAATGCTTCCATCGGATCGACGATATGGTCCTCGTCGCTTGCCTTTGGGTCGTCTCCGCGAGCAGCCCTGTTTTCCTCAAACGGCTTTCAATGGCCACTCCCTCTGCGAAAGATAAGGCCACAGGCAGGGCTTGGTCTCTTCTGCCGTCCGGGCTCCCAGAACGCCCCAACAGCTCTGTCTTCGTATCGATATAGCAATCCGAAGAGCTGTATGAAGCCCAACTGTGGGTGCAATCTGGCCCGGCGAATAGGCTCGTTGACCGCGCAAAACCGGATGCAGTGCAGATCAGAGTCGAGGGTGATGTTACCTAATCATGATATCAAAGACGTAGGTTGATGGTGATATGGAGGGGTCTGCCGTGTCGCTACTGGCTTGACATTGTCATTGTTGTGATGTATTTTGCAAAAGGGAAGTTTGTCTGGACCAACGTGGCGACTACCGGGAGCCAGATCTGGTGCAGGAGAGCTCACGAGGGCAGCGGCATGCCCATCTCTCCTTCCCTATGCTGGCCATCTGCTCTATCACCGTTGCCAACGCTCTTGCAGTTGTAGCCAGATAGGCAGGAAGGGACCATAATATACCATTACGATGCGCTGCTGGGCGGTTATCGTACCGTGACCTCTTCTCGACGCTCAAAGTCAAACGACGCGGAACGAAGAGCCGAGGAGTCATACTTATACATCAGTTCGCGACGTATCGCACCGCTATTTGCTCATGCATTTTTTTTGGGTGGCAAATACCAGATACAAAGTCGTACCGCTGCGGTTGTATGGACGGGGAAGAAGCCGGGAGTGGTGGTCACATCTCGGATCGACAAAGACCAGCCCAGGTGCAGGCGTGCCTTCCTTTACTGGCAAGAAAAGGTTGGGCGTCGCTGCCGTATTTGCACTGTACCCAGCCACAGTAAAAGAGACTAGTTCTTCTCTATTTTCTTCTTTTTTTTTCTTTTTTTCTTCTTTCTTTCCATTTTATCAAGCATCGTTTGGCTCGCTTTGTTTTCATCCGACAAAATGTGTGCTGTCAGTCAGGCACAAGCCGTCGGACCCTGGCGCCACTCGAATCGCTCCACGTTGACGGACCCAGCCAGCAAAGCGGTCACTCACAAACAGGCCACGGGTAATGCACAGAGAGAGCTTTCCGTGTTTGTGTAAATTATGTGCTTGTTTTTTTCCGATTATGTACTCCGTACACGATGCTGATCTAATTTGCGGAAACGCGAAACAAAAGACCACAACGCACGGGAAGCCGAGCAAGCGACGAGAAAGACACGGCAAAAAAGATAACGGAAATGAAAAGAAGCGAAAGATATGTGAGAAAGCGCAAAATACATTCAAATGCAGATTTATGTACAGTTATTATGGAATACACTCGCTAAAAAAAAGATCCCATCGCGAGGCAGATCAGATTGTTTTCCTCTCTTTTTTTTCTTGTCTTGTTCCCATCAAAGACCACCACGGCCTCCTCAAAACGCCTTTACAGGTGCAGAGCGCGCGGGCGGTTGTTGTCCGTCTTCTCGTTGGCAGCCTCGCCGCTCCAGGACACAGCATTGCGGTCGTGGACGGTGCCGCTCTTGGTGAGCAGCTTGCGCTTGCCGGCGGTGGACAGCGGGGTGCCGTCGTCGGTCTCGCGGATGTAGTAGGCCCAGTCGGCGGTGTCGTCGAGCTCGGTCTGCGAGTAGCCGTTGCCGAGCCAGGCGAAGCGGTTGCCGGCATAAGTAATGTCAAAGTCGTCGAAGCGCAGCTCCTTGACGCCTCAATGTAGTGCAGGTGCTGCCGGGCCACAGGGCGGTGATGGGCCCGTCGGGGCGCTGCTTGTACACGAGCGGCAGGGGTCGGACCAGACGGTGCGGTTCATGTAGTACTCCTTGAACTCGACAAAGTCGCGCACGGCCTGCTCGCTGGGCGCAAAGGTGGCAATGTTGGTGGTCTGGTAGCGGTCGATGAGCTGGCACATCCAGTCGGCCTGGGCCTCGATGGCGGACAGCACGGGGCCGTTGCCAATGGGGCAGTTGGGGCCGAGGAAGACGAGGTAGTTGGGGACGCCGGCGGCGGCGACGCCCAGGTACGAGACCGGGTCGACTGCCCACTTGTCCTGCAGGTTCTCGCCGGTCGGCGTGACGACGGGGAAGCGCGGGCGGAACGAGGTGTCGAAGCCGGTGGCGCAGATGAGCACGTCGACGGGTACTCGTTGCCGTTGTCGCACAGGCAGCCCTTTTCGGTGACGGCGTTGATCTCGCCGTAGACGACCTCGACGTTGGGCTTGGTCAGCGACTCGAGGTAGTTGACGCCGGGCGTCAGGCGGCGGCAGCCCACCGACCAGTCGGGGATGAGCTTGTCGGCCAAAAAGTCGTTGTTGAGCTTCTCCTTCATCTGCGCAATCATGTACGCGCGCGTGTCCTCGTTGACCTTGGTCTTCTTGAGGAAGATGCCGAACTGGCCGTTGAGGCCCGTCTCGATCTCCTTGCGGTACTTGAGCAGGGCGCCGGGCTTGTTGGCAAACTCGGCGCGTTCCTCGGGCGAGTAGATGTGCTGCTCCAGGCCCTGGACGGGCGAGACCCAGGTGGGCTCGCGGATAAAGGTCGTGACCTTGCTGCACTTTTCGCGGATGGCGGGCAGAACCTGGATGCCGGACGAGCTGTCACTGTTAGTGGGGTTCGGCAGAGGGAGCGCTTTCTTTCTTCCGTCTTCTCAAGTACATACCCGTTGCCAATCAGGCCGACGTGCTTGCCGTCCAGCACAGTGTTGGGGTCCCAGTTGGCCGTGTGCAGCAGGGTGCCCTTGTACTTGTCGAGGCCGGGGATGGCGGGCCAGCGCCAGTTGTTGAGGATGCCGGAGGCGTTGATCAGGATGTCGCAGTAGTCGCTGACAATGACGCCGTTCTTGCAGTCCTTGATCTTGACGTCGTAGCCGCCCTTCTGGTTGTCCCAGTAGGCGCCGATGACCTGGTGCTCCAGCTGCACGTACTTGCGCAGGTCGTACTTGGTGGCAAAGCCCTCAAAGTAGTCAAAGATGTCCTTGGACGGCGGGTAGACGGCGGGCCAGTCGAGCTTGGGCTCAAACGACCAGGTGTAGTTGTGCGAGGGGACATCGCAGGCGCAGCTGGGGTGTCAGTCTTTTTTTCCCCCCTTTTTTTCTTTCATTTTTATGATTTGATGGTTTTATGATTTCATCATTTCTTCTCCTGTCCTTTCTGTTCTTGTTTAGACGTCAACTTACCCAGGATATCTGTTCTCGTACCACGTGCCGGCAACGGCAGGGTTCTTCTCGTAGACGGTCAGGCTGAAGTTGTTAAAGTGCTTCTGCATCTTGTAGGCAAACAGCAGGCCCGAGGCACCGGCCCCGACACAGATGATGCGCATGTGACGCTCCGAGTGGATGGGCGCCTCGAGACGGCGGGCAGCATCGCGGTTCTGCGGCGAGTTGCCGCTGGGCGTGAGGGTGGCCATTGTGTGAGGGTGTGAGGGGAGGAGAAGGTTGAGGACGAGGACGATGAGAAAGAGGAGACGGTTGAGAAGAAAAAGTAAACGAGAATGAGAAGACGGAGAGGCTATCGAGAAAAAAATAATATAGAGGAGAGAGAAGATGATGAGCAATAAAGAAACAAAATAAATACTGTTCTACAAAAGAAAAGGGCGGGCAAGCCAGCACCATTAATACTCGAGAGCAAGGAGGACAAGCAGACGAGAGCAGGTACGCGACCAGACCAGTTTGGGGAAAGCTCGGGATAAGAGACCCGACCCCATATTCTGGCGGTTTGGGGGAGGAAAGAGGAGAAGGGAGACTAACACAGCAAGGTCCAAAAAAAAACCGACATTGACAGGCCTGTCCGACTACTCGCTACCTGCTTTTACAGAGCATGCGTTTGGAGGTTGCCGTGGCTAGGGGATCCTCGGGGCGCTCCCTTGCACACCCGTGAGGAGAACCTGCACCCGCTGCCATCTCCATGACGTTGCTGCACCGACGGATCTCAGCACTGCTCATGCCTTTTTTTAAAAATAAAATTCCACTCCTATGAAACTGACTGCCGTCGATTCCGTTCGCGTATGAGCTGTAAATAGTTCTCTTCCCCCAAAAGAACAAGAATCGAACGATAAGAAGCGGCGGACGTGTACCTGGTCATGATTCATGCCTTGGCCTGATCTCATGAGAAATAAAAAAAAAGAATTGGGGACCCCAGATGACAAACTGACAAAGATAGCTCCAAGTGTGCTCCTGCGTACGGGGGTGGCAATTCGGGACGCCCAAAAAGACCACTCAAGGACCCAAGAGGGCGGATGACAAAACTCATGGACTCTCGGGGGCGCGGCATGGAGACAACACGGGCACGGGGAGATGGGAGACTCCAGCATCCAAGGAGGGGGGGACGGGGCGGATCTAACAGAGATAGTGTTGAGATGGTTCACCATGGAACGCCGGCGTGGATGTCATGGAGTACGAAGCACTCTGTACGGCGAAAGGGCATAGCTCCAGCCAGCCAGCCTCTGGGAGGGCCAGTTGACTAGGAGGATTCAGGTTCGACTGATTCCGCGCATCGTATGAGCTCAGGGTTGAGGGCTCTGCGGAGCGTCTTCCTTTGGGGAGGCGTCCGCTGGTTGATGGGCTGGGCATACAATGGGGGAATACGAGTATACACATACACACGAGCAGGCAGCTTTGCTGAGATGAGATGCAGGCGTGACAAAGAAGACAGATCAGTTGTGAAAGCTGGAAGGGAGATAGCAACAAAAAGCACAAAACGCCAAAATGAAATAAAAAGGGCAATTTTGGAGATCCCAAGGGCCCGGGGGTCAAGAGGTCTTGGAGCATTTGCATGGACAGCTGGGCTCCTGGGGCCTAGGAGACAGGACAATGAGTTGCATACAGAAGAGCCTAGTGCCATGGACAAATATTCGCTGGATGGGTGGTTCGGGGACGGAGTCCGGAGTATCGGCGGAAAAGAAAAGAAAAGAGAAAAGAAAGAAAAAGATAAACGTTGAAAAGATTGGCTCAAGATGGCTAGTAACGGCGCAAAAGACGAGTCAAGAGCCAAGACAGGTCGAATCAACATGGATCAATGCTGTGCAAAAACTCGTGGAGAAAAAGAGATGGAATAACAAAGGACAGAACAGGGCTAGCTTCTCGACAGGGGTTG
The DNA here is from genome assembly GCA_016097085.2 of Sporothrix curviconia. Lineage (NCBI taxonomy): Eukaryota > Fungi > Ascomycota > Sordariomycetes > Ophiostomatales > Ophiostomataceae > Sporothrix > Sporothrix curviconia. Next base: position 114,237 of record JADMNF010000060.1, read on the forward strand.
CTGTCACGCAAGGCCCTTGAGGCCATTAATACGGAGTACGAAGGGCATACGCATGTAGGATACATGCAAGTCTCGCCTCTGCTTGGCCTGGGGTTGGCCGGGCCTGGGCCCCACGACTCCAGCCGAAGAGACTCGGCAAGCGGACGGCTAGCCTGGGCGAGAGGGGAAGTACAAGTATCTTTACTCGTACCAGAGAGACAACAGTGACTGTGCCTGAAAGCAACGCCTGACAAGTGAGTTAGTGTCTCGATGGCCTAAAATGCATGACGGCGGAGCACGCCGGCCCTGTATTACTGCCAGCTACTCAGTTACAGGGAGTTGATCTGTGCTGAGCCACAGCCTGGAAGCCACGCTGAAGGGGAATACCCAGACTGGAAGTTCTCCCTAAAGCGACACAAGAAAACAGATGGCACGGAAAGAAGATTTGTCTCAGTTCCAGGCTAGCGAGTCAAGACATGAGCTCATGGAGCATCACTTGTCCAATAAGAGTGTTGAGGAAGCGGTGCGTTGGGGTGGGTGCAACATGCAACAAAAGGACAAACACTGTAGTGCTGGGGGACGGCCGCGCTAAAGTGCCCTAACATGGCCAGTCTGGGGGGATGGAGCTGCTAGGACGTGCTAGTGGGAGCATGTGTCGCAGGGAAAGTGTGGGGAGAATCGAGCAGTAGCCGGGAAAGCTCAGCCGTCCGAGGCAATTGTGTCGCCTTCTCTGGCAGCGTACAGGAGAGAGAGAAAGAGGGAGAAAGAGAGAGGGAAGGTCACCGGAAATCGAATTGCCATCCGACGGCTTGGCGACTGATCCGTCCGACGTTCCGGCCAGGGCGTCATTCTGCACAAAAGACACTTATGATCGAAAATGTGAGCGTAGAACGTGGGGACAAAAACAGAAGCAAACGAGACGACAGGGCCATCGGGCGATTGTGAGAGGTTGTCGGAGACAAGGGCTGAAGATGGAGCGGTCGCACGAGCTCGTTCTGCTGAGATACCAGGGCTTTCCAGCTGCTCAGCTGCTCAGGTCGTTTCCATCTCGACGTTCTCGTCGTCAGGGTGTTGGTGGTAAGATGCATGTACATGTATGTGCATGGAGTAATACAGTTCTCACTATCTCACCGCCGAACTCTCCACGGTGGCTCACCGCGGAAATGAATCATTACCACCGATGAAATGTGGTTGGTGGACTGTGGGCTGCAGACATGACGCCAAGCCCGCTGTGGCAAGTGACTCGCAATCGCTATCAAGATAAGGCGAGTCAGAGGGGTAAACTTGGCAAGAAAAAAAAAAAAAAAAGAGCACTGGAGGTCGTGTCAAAAGAGCTCGGAGCTCCAGTTTTGTTCTCATTGCATGTTCGTATTTCATTTCAAGCTGCTATTTACAGTGGCCCACAGGCGGGACGTCCCCAACTAGTAGGTCAGGTTGACAAACACCGTCTTGGTGTCGGTAAACATGCGCAGCGCGTTGATGGCGTTCTCGCGGCCATGCCGCTCTCCTTGGTGCCGCCAAAGGGCGCGTTGAGGAAGCACATGGACACGCAGTTGACGCCGACCATGCCGCTGTCGATCTCGGCCGACAGGCGCATGGCGCGGTTGATGTCCTGGGTGAAGACGCCGGCCATGAGGCCGTACGTGGTGTCGTTGGCGCGGGCGATGATCTCCTCCTCGGTCTTGAACTTGTTGAGCACGGCGACGGGGCCGAAGATCTCGTTGCGCAGGATCTCGGCGTCGTCGGCCACGTCCTCAAAGACGGTCGGCTGCACGTAGTAGCCCTTGCCCGCGGGGCGCTGCCGCCCACAAGCAGGCGGCCCTGCGACTTGCCGCGCTCGAGGAAACCCGAGACGCGCTCAAACTGCGACTTGTCGACGAGCGGGCCGATGGTGGTGGCCTCGACGTCCGGGTCGCCCATGCCGCGGATCTTGTCCTCCATGGCCGCCTTGTAGCCGGCGACAAACTTGTCGTAGATGCCCTCCTGCACGTAGACGCGCGAGGCCGCAAAGCACACCTGGCCCGTGTTGGCGGTGATGCCGTTGGCGCACCAGTTGATGGCGTTGTCGAGGTTGGCGTCGTCAAAGACCACGGCCGGGCTCTTGCCGCCCAGCTCGAGCGTCACGCGCTTGAGGTTGGACTTGGCGGCCATCTCCTGGATTTTGCGGCCCGTGGCGGTCGAGCCCGTGAAGGAGATCTTGCGCACCTTCATGTGGGATGCCAGCAGCGCGCCCGTGGAGCCGTCGCCCGTGAGGATCTGGAAGACGCCGGGCGGGAAGCCGGCCTCGCGGATCAGGTCGCCCAGGGCTTAGCGCGGCAAAGGGCGTCTTCTCCGACGGCTTGAGGATGAAGCAGTTGCCCGTGGCCAGCGCCGGGCCGGCCTTCATGCCGACGTTGCCAATGGGGCCGTTCCACGGGATGATGCCGGCCGTCACGCCCAGCGGCTCGTTGCGCACAATCTTGAGGAAGCCGTCGTCCTGCGGGTACGTCTCGCCGCTGAACTTGTCGATCCAGCCGGCAAAGTAGCGGAAGCCCTCGGCGCACAGGTTGATCTCAAACGAGCCAAAGGCGCCAAAGGGCGCGCCCAGCGTCAGGCGCGTCAGCTCCGCCAGCGCCAGGCCGTTGGCCTCCAGCAGGTCCGCGAACTTGTTCATCATGTCGCGGCGCTCGCGCGGCGCCACCTTGCGCCACGCCGGGAAGGCCGCCTCGGCCGCCGCCACGGCCGCCTCGACATCCTCTTCGCCGCCCAGCGCGACGTCGTTGGCCACGAACTCGCCGTTCTTGGGGTTGTAGAGCTCGAGCTTCTTGGCGTTCTTGGACGCCACGTACTCGTTGTTGATAAACAGCTTCTTGGCAGGTTGTCCTTGTTGTAGGGCGTCGAGAAAGACGTTGTCCCCGTGGGGATCTTGAGGCTGGGGCCGAGACTCATTGTGGCGGTTGTGGGCGAAAAGAGTAAACAGAGATGTGAGGGGTATCGTAAGGAGGTTGTAGGAGATGGGGAAAGAAAAGGACGATAAAACAGAATATGGAAATAAAAGGATAGAATATGGAAAATGGGAAACAAAAAACAAAACAAAAACAAAAAGCAGAGAAAAGCAGCTGGTGGGCCTGGGATAGGGCCTCAGTCGTTTTTATTTGAGGCGTCACCAAACGAAAACCACCTACAGGGCATTGTTTGTCCATTGTCCGTTGTCCGTCGTCCGTCAACAAGGACCTCCTCGCCTTTGCCCCTCGTTTACACCCAAATGGGCAATACCCAGCAATACCCAGCAATACCCAGTAGCCAAGGGTTTAACGCCGATATTTAGATTTTTGGCATTTATTTTCTGCTCGTCCTCCCTGCACACGCCAAACGCTAACCCAAGTCTGTATCTATATCCCTTAAAGCCTAGTACTGGATGCAGACGGAATATGGAGAAGCACTACTCAGTAAGATATTAATACGGGGTAGGAGTAGCCTCGGAGGGGACGAACTAACGAACTGGTCACGCTATTGGAGACAAACGGAGAGACACGCATCATGTACCTGAGCGAGCTACTGGCTGTGTCAGCCTGTTGGTTTCTACGGAGGCACGCAAACAGAAACGCTTGTCGATAGCCGCGGCAACAATATGCACGGCAATATCCAAAGTCCGCCGCTATTCTACAACGAGGGAGAGGATTAGAAAGAGGAGATAAAAGGGGGGGGGGGGGTTAATAAGGAAACGACAACAGAAAGAGGGGCGGTGAAGGGAGTTGGGAAGACGAGAAGAGATGATGCGAAAGCATAAAGAGAGAGCCCTGGGCCAGGTGAAGGTGAAGGCAGAACAGGCTTAAGAGAAGGGGTCAAGATGTCGAGGGGAGCGGGCATGGCGAGGTCTCAGGTCTCTGGCAAGTCGAGGGACAGACCACAGGCGGGCAAGCAAAGAACACCGCCAGAAAAGGTTACAACAGAGCAAAGAACGACGACCACAAAGAAAAAAAAGTTGGAGTAATTACAGATTACAGAGGTTGGGAGGGAGCTGGTAGCGTGACAATGATTGTGCGGGGAGGGGGAAAGAAGGTCGCAGTGGAGCATTTGGGGCGGAAAAAGAAGGAGAGAAGGAGGGGCTGGACCCAAAAAGTGAATCATTGCCCGTGCAAGGGAAATCAATATCCGTCTGCTTGAACGCTGTGGAGCAGGAGGCAGAGAAAGGAGAGAAAGAGAGTCGACGTCCTCGCGATGTAGAATAAGAATGTCACAAGGGGCCGGCCGTAGGATAATAAAGAAACGAAGCGAGTCAGCCAGGCTTAACTTTTTTTTTGCTTTGTGTCCTCGCTCGCCTGGGTTTCTTTTCCTTTTTGTTGTCTTGGTCTCTCAGAGAGCGGAGTATCTTCGCAGTAAAAGGGGCGGATCGTTCGATAAGTCAATAAACAGCAAACAGCAAACAGCGTTGGGAAACGGCGTTATTAGTGTTGGGCGAATTCCGACTTGGAAGAAGGATAAAGTCCAGTGGCACTAGCCCGGGCAAGTGTGTAAGACCCAAAGAGGCAATTCTTGTAAAGCTGCGCGTAAGATTCGGAACGGGAAGGTGCGACAGAGCAAGAGGTACAAAGTATCTTACACGAAAGAAATGATTCCAAGCTCCAAAACAGCAATATCAGAGACATTCAAATGCAAACTGTCACACACGACGGAGAACATGTGGATGCAATGCCATGATTGCCCGTCGTCAGTCACTGTTTTCCAAGGCCGCCACAGGGGCTAGCCGGGCCGGTGCCGTCCATAGGCCTTCAGTGCATTACTTGTATCTTAGGACTTATCACCACTACTCCAGGCCGTTCTGGCAGTGCGGAGACAAGTCTAACAGTGGCGCCCTAGTTCCCCCCATCACAGCAAAGCACCAACAACCACTTCGATGCATTTTGACTCGCAAGCTCGACAACAAGGGGGGGGAGGAGGGAGGAAACTGCGTGGAAAGTCACTCCTTTTTGTTCGGAGCATCTTGTCTTTGGCAAAGAAAGCCGCAGAATGTTCCCAGCAACTGTATCTCCCTGCAGACAAGACCTCGTCTGGCTGGCTGCGTTTATATACAGCCCCAGGAACAGCAGGAACAGGAACAGATATCCGAGTGCGGGGAAGCTTTCTGGGGAGAGACAGAGCGAGGGCAAGGCTGCACACGTTTCTCCTGTTGCTCCAGCCGCCAAGGCTAGCAGGCCCGCACTTTGCAGTTCATCATGCTTTGGCCTTTGCCCACTCCGGGACATGTTTTCACGGTCTTCGGGTACATAGAGCCAAAGTCCACGGGTCCCTGTACTCCAAGAGGGGGTTGGTACGCAGCATAACGCCGATGAGAAGGAGAGAGAGGGAGAGGGAGAGAAGGAGAAAGAAAGGGCCCTGGCTCGGGGAACACGTCCACCTCACCAAAATAGAGGGGAACGTCATCCCGTGGCCGTCACGCTGGTCTTGTTCTAGCTTTCTCGTCTCGCGTCTCGTCTCTTGTCTTGTCTTGTCTCGTCCCATTATATAGCTTCCCCCTGCCCTGGCATAGAGGGGTCACACAGGTTCCCATTGTTCTGCATTACTCGCTCGAAGCCTCCATTCTCTCCGCATTTTCACCTGTCCATCTCCAATCCCCAAGACATCAGGGTACCTTTTTGGTCTTTTTTTTGTCTTTTTCTCTTTATTTGTTTACTCCCCTCCCGTCAAAATGGCTGCTTCCCTCCCCAAGACCATGAAGGCGGGCCAATGGGACCCCAAGCAGAGCAAGGTCGTCGTCAACGAGGTGCCCGTGCCCACGCCGGGCCCCAACCAGTTCCTGGTCAAGATCAAGTCCGCCTCGCTCTGCCACAGCGACCTCATGAACATGGAGCACGCCGCCTGCGACTACCCCGTCACCATTGGCCACGAGGGCTGCGGCCACATTGTAGCCTTCCACCCGTCGGCCGAGAACAAGGGCTTCCGGCTGGGCGACGCCGTCGGCTTCGGCTACTTTGTCGATTGCTGCTTCGAGTGCGAGGGCTGCATGGTGCACAACTCGCACTGCGAGCTCGGCACCGCCAAGATCCAGGGCTTCAGCTTTGACGGCTACTTTGCCGAGTACGCCATTGTCGACTACCACAACGGCATCGTGCTCGACGAGAAGGTCTGGGACCTGCGCACCGCCTCGGCCATCTTCTGCGCCGGCATCACCGCCTTCAACTCGGTCGACAGCTGCGAGGCCAAGCCGGGCCAGTGGTTCGCCGTCGTCGGCTGCGGCGGCCTCGGCCAGCTGGCCACGCAGTACGCCAAGGCCATGGGCCTGCGCGTCATCGGCATCGACGTGGCCGACGCCAACCTCGAGGAGACGCGCAAGCAGGGCGCCGAGTACACGTTCAACTCGCGCACCAACCCAACTACATTGACGAGATCAAGAAGCTTACCGGCGGCGGCGCCCACCACGCGGCCGTCTACACCAACGTGCAGCCCGCCTTTATCAACGCGCCCAAGGTGCTGCGCATCGGCGGCACGCTCATGGTCGTCGGCATTGCGCCCAAGCCGCTCGAGGTCACCGCCATGGAGCTCGTGCTCGGCGTCTACAAGATCAAGGCCGACAGCACGGGCATCCCGCAGCGCATCCCCAAGGCCATTGAGTTCTCGGCCAAGCACAACATCCGCCCCGTCGTCGACATCCGCGGCGGCCTGGACCAGCTCGAGGGCATGGTCAAGGAGATGCAGGAGGGCCGCAACAAGGTCCGGACAGCCGTTGTCTTTGACTAAGCGGAAGGGGGGAAGAAAAAAATAAACAAAGTAAACAACACCAACAAATGAGGTATCTGTACATAGGCCCAGCTTAAATGAATGAGATGACATGAAAGCATAGATTTCCAACGTGCCAGCGTGTCAGCGTGGCGACATACTCGTGACTACGCCGTGAGTTTTATTCCGAGGTAGGGAAGTAAAGGTGCTGGCGTATGCAGCGCGTCAAGTGCAGACTTCCATTGTCTTTGTATACAAATCTTTCTCTTGCAGAGCTCGTATCACGTTCACTTCACACAGGCACACACGGACACAAAATCCCAGCCGGTGTTGGTATTCACTTTGATTCCCTTTGAATTTCGCACCTCGGAACATGCAAGAAATATGTACAGAGCATGACGTCAACCTCGTTTATTTTTTGGGGGTCCTTTGCCTCCACCTGCCCGCCTACTGTGTGGTGAAGCCGCCGTCCGAAACGAGGGCCGCGCCCTGCATAAACGAGCTCATGCGCGACGCCAGGAACGTAATGGCATCGGCAATCTCCTCCATGGTGCACATGCGCTTGAGGGGCGTGCGGGCAATGTCGATGCCCAGCGGCGAGTCGGACGTTGTCTCCATGCTGCGCAGCAGCAGCGGCGTCTCAACATAGCCCGGGCAGATGCAGTTGACGCGGATGTTCCGGGGGCCGTACGTGTTGCCGTCGCCCTTGGTCAGGCCGACGACGCCGTGCTTGGCCGCCGCGTACGCCGTCTGCGAGATGAGGCTGCCGGGCGCCACGATGCCGTACATGGACGCCGTGTTGATGATGCGGCCGCGGCCGTCGCGCGGGCCCAGGTCCTCCTGGCCCACCATGACGGCCAGCTCCTCCTTCTGGCAGCGCCACACGCCGTCCAGGTCAATGTTGATGACGCGCCGCCACTCCTCCTCGCTGACCTCGTGCGTGGGCTTGCCCGAGCCGCCAATGCCCGCGTTGTTGACGGCAATGTCGAGGCGGCCGAACTTGGCCACGACCTGCGCGACCGTGGCCTTGACCTGCTCGCCGCTCTGCACGTCGACCTGCAGGTTGATGACGTTGACGCCGGGGTACTTGGCCTGCAGCGCCTTGCTGGTGGCCTCGAGCGCCTCAATGTTTATGTCCGCGAGCGCCAGGTTGGTGATGCCGTTGGCCGCGAACGCCAGGGCCGTGTACTGGCCAATGCCGGACGCGGCACCAGTGATAAAGGCAGTTCCCTTGACGAGGCCCATGGTGATGGCTGGAGTGGAGAGGGGGGGGGGGGGAGGGTAATGGGTGGAAAGAAAATAAAATAAAAGAAGGGTTGAAAATAAAAGAGATTGCTCAGCTGGACCGCCGAGTCGGGGAGAAACACGGAGAGGACAGAAATGAGGCCTGCCCAGAATAAAAGAACAGAGAACAGGAAGAAAAGCAACGAAAAGAGGGCAAGAGGAGATCGCCAGATGCTAGATGCTAGATGCTGTGCCTGCTTGTCGTCCCCTAGCCTCTTTAGCTCCCTTCACTCTTTCTCACTCTTTCTTCCTCCTCTCCTCCACATCCTCCACATCCTCCACATCCACCGTATAAGTACAGCCTGTTCAGCGTCCTCCAAATGCTCCGGAGACGTCGTCAACTGTTGAAGTACACGCATTAGCGAGCTTCCCTTGGTCTTGTTTGCCTCATAAACCCCTCTTTCTTGCTTCTTTCTCTTTCTTCCAGCCCCCAAAACATCTTGGGAGTGGGGTCAGTAGCGCGTGCCTCGGATGCTAATTAGGGGTTTGTGTTTAGCTGGCAGTGATCCAAAAATTACAGCGTGTCGCAGCATCTGCTACAGCACCGCTAGGCTTCTCTTCAGGCCCTTCTGCCTTGTTGTCGAGGAAAGTACGTAGCTTCGGATTTGGTTTTGCGTAGCTCGTCACCTCTAAACCGACGGTAACATGACCTTGCTCCTTCTTGCGTTTTCCCGGCCGAGCAGCTACTTAAAAAAAATAGACTGAGCACACACAATGGGCACCGGATCTGAATATCCACCACGCAACCACAAGAACTCAGAAAACGGTGTCACGACTGAAACATAGGGTTAGTTAGACGGGCTGAAGCCTCTCCAAGATGAGATCCAAATAACACGTCGAAGAAATCGATACATACGGAGTACGAGTATACATGAGGCATACACGGTTACCGCAGCGCCAGCATCGACAACACGAATCCTGCTTTCGCAGTCGATCCACAGCCTGGAGAGGTCGGATAGAATCAATCATGTGACAAGTTTTGTGATATTGAGTTAGAGATCTTATAAAGGTGTTACTTGTTGAGGCTCAATGTTACTCAATGTTACCAGCGCCTTGCTCAGACGAGGCTCATCGGCCTTGGACCCATACAAAAACTGCAGCAGCCGGCCGTGTCATGCATGAGTTGAGCCTCGCCCGCGCATAAAGTGGCTCCCCCAATCTATCTCTGTATGGGACATGGGCAAGAACAGCCGCGAGCAGGTGCCAAAAGACGGGAGCCAAGATACAGAAACGCGGAAGGGCCTTCCGAAGAGGACAGCACAGCAAATGCAAGGAAACGAGAAGAAAGGACAGAGGTATTGTTTGTAGTAATATGACGAGGATGACGAGAAAATGGGAAATATGAAATGAGAAATGTGAAATGCAGAAAGCAGAAAAGGGGCTGATGCCTGCATCGGGGCCGTCATCTCTCAATGCTCTTCAATTGGCACGGACTGAAAGTCAAGGTCGATTCACGTTTCTTGCCTGCCGTTACACCACTTCAAACCCCCCACAATGAAAGTTGACTCTGGTCTGGCTGCTGCGCAGCTTCTTTCTGTCGCCGCCGCGTTCGGCGCCCACAACGAACCCCCAAAAGGCGTCGTCGGTCCCACGGAGAATTTTCTCTGGGCCGAGCCTTTCCACGACCATCGCCTCGTGAACAAGCTGCAGCCCGCCTGCTCCATCGAGCGGACCTTTGCGGCGCACGAGTTCCAGCTGCACGACCTCTACGAGCACGCCCCCGCCGGGCTCTGGGCCTTTGGCGACGCCCTCAAGACCATCTTCTCGGGCCGGCCGTACCCGGGCGGCTGGGACGGCCTCGACCCGCACATGTACGAGCGGCCGCTGCTGTACATGAACTACACCGACATGCCCGTCGCCGTGCGCGAGTGGATCGAGGAGGGCGAGCGCACACCCGAAGATGCAGACGACGGCGAGCAAAGCGAGGACGACAAAAAGACGAGGGCCGCCCGCAAGAACCTGTTTGCCGTCTTTGAGCGGCCCACCGAGCCCCTGGCCAAGGTCGCCAAGACGGTGACGCCGCCCAAGACCGCCGCCAAAGCAGCGCTGTTGCGGCCCCTGGATGCAAAGCGCGTCGTCATCTTTGCGCCGGGCGCGCTGTACGGCACTCTGCCCTTGTGGGTGGCCGAGGCAGCCGGGGCAGCCGGGGCAGCCGAGAGCAAGGCCGACGGCAGCGGCAGCGGCAACGGCAGCCGCTGTGATGGCAAGGTGCTGCGCAACCTTGGCCTCTACGCGCCCAAGCCCAAGGACGGCGGAGTCATTGCATGGGTGACGGAGCACACAGAGCCGGCGCGCAGCAAAGGCGAGCGGGCCATGACGTTTACGGTCAAGGTGCAGACGCTGCAGGCGGCCGGCGCGGCCAAGATCGGTGGCGATGGCCGGGACGAGCTGTAGGAGGATGGAGCAGGGGGTGGTCGGGCAGTTGTCGGGGCCGGATGGGGAGGGGAGGATAGAGGTCGGTGTTGATTGAGGTTAAAACAAAATAAGAGAGTGCAACTGGAGATACAGAGGACAGATAGACTCCATAACCGCCATAACAATGCCCACAATAGCGTCCTAGCGGTTGGGTCCCAGCGTATTTACCCCTAGTGGAACCCGTGGGCCGCCTGAAAAATCCGGGGTAACAGGGGTGGGTATCGACAAAGTGTCACTGGGAAGAACTGTAAAATGAAACTCCAGCGTTGCTCTCCGTTTGACTCAGACCACATCCCTTGCAAGCGTGTGCGTGTCCGTCAAAATCAACAGCGCCCGATGGTGGCTTCTGGGCGTCGGTGCCCTAGCTATTTTGGACGAATCGGAGGTCCCCAATCCCGGATGCGTCACTGCCATTGGACTGTTGCCTGCCCAGCCGTTCTGAGCACCTCCCAGCCAGCCTCGATTTGTCATTCTCGCAAGGGCGAAATACACAACGCGAAACCACCTTCTTTTGTCTCCCCAGGTCTCTTCCTGCTTCCATCCTCGCATCTAGCATGTCCAATTATTCTTTTCCGGCCAACCCTACAGCATATAAAAGAGACCAGCCGACAACCTCTCTCTTTTGCCACTCCACATCTATTTCAGCCACCCAACTTTTGCAATACAGTCATTACATCGACGTTTTCGACAGCCAACAGAGCATTACCACCGTCGATCGCTATCTACGATCACCGTCAGCTACAGCATCAGCATATCCTGCGTGCCATATCCCCAACACAGCAACACTACAGTCTCCCGCCCATTCCCACCCGCAATGACGCGCAGCTTCAAGTCCCGCCAGTACGCGGGCAAGAGCGGACAGACGCCGGTCAACTGGAACGTCCCCGTCCCCCACAAGTACTGCGGCATCATCGACAGCGGCCGCCACGGCAAGAGCAACAAGACGCACCGGTGTGCCGCCTGCCTGAGCGTCAAGGCTCAGCAGGACACGGCCAACGACCGCGCAAAGAAGTCGCGGCGCGAGGAGAAGATGAACTGGGGCGCGTTTGATGATTAAAGGGCCTTGAAGGGACCTTAATGGACCAAGCTGGGGAAAAGGGGCAGGCAGACCCGCAGGCTTCGCCCTCGTTATTTTCTTTTGCAACGACATATCATCACCACCCATACGCATGGCCTCAAGCCGGCCTCGACAACGACGCGTCGCAAAAACATGGACGGCGTTCGCACAGCAACCGAAACAAGCAGGGATAGAGGCCGGCAGCCACTGCAGCTCGGAAGAGGAGACAGAGAGGGCTTTCAGACGGGCTTAGTTCCGTCCTTGAGCTCAAAATCCATGACTCGAGAGATGCTGGCTTCTCAAGTCCTTCCCACTGATTTCATTGGTCGTCCGCATTTTGGTTAGCGCTGGTTGCCACACACCCGACGCGATGAACGTGTCTACAACGAACTCTGCCAGATATGCCTGTCACTGGACGAGTCCTTTAAGGAGTGCACTCGCTTTTCACGTACATTTTGGAGACTCTACGACGCCGCAGATCTCTTCGCCTATGACTTTACCGTACGTCCGGAAGGTGCAGATAAAGATTCATATTTTAAACGTTTTCACAATATGTCGGACGAAGACAGAGACAGCCTTGAGGAATATCTCGAAGATCTGCCGGAAAAAAGAGTCTTTACACGTTTTCAAGATCTGCCGACGGAGCTGCGGCTCATGGTCTGGAAAGCGGTCGCCAATCCGCCGTCCAGCCGGAACTACTTTGACACCATTTCCCTCGACGCCGAGCACGGCAGGACAGACCCCTCGGCGGTCCTTACAGAGGACTATGGACTATGGAAGGCATGCCGCGAGTCGCGCCAAGTGATGGACGGCGAGTACGGCAAAGCTTTCGAGGCCTGCTATAACCACCAGTCCCGCCAGTTTATCCTGGCCAATAAAGGGCACTGGATCATTCACGAATGTTATAATACACACAGTCTTGCTCTCCAAAAGGAACTGCGCAGCAAAGTGTGGGCACTGCGAGTAGACGTGCAGCAGATAGACCAGCTGCTGCGGAGACTTGTGTCGTGTGTGCCACACTCTGAGCTGACAGACGCGCTCGGGAAATGGTTTCCGCAGGCATTCGGGCCAGGAGGAATGCCGACTGACGAGCTCATTCCCGTCGATTCGTTGGCGAGGATCTGTTTGGGCCTGGACAGAATCATCACACGTGGGAGCCAGAGGTGGGGTTTTGGCAGAAGGAAACGGAGCCGGGAAACAGGAACCACAGTCAGTAGGGTCCTTGTCCGGGTGTCTGGCTGCACCGGGGGCGGCGTCGAGCGGGCAGACCCCTCCTGGTGTCTAAAAACGCCGCCACCCCGCTCCATCCTTTCCACTTACTGCCGGCACTTCCGGTTGAGTTTGCGGATGATGGCTTGCGGTCCATTGATCGAGTCCTCGGAGAGGATCTTGCCCGAAAGACAGAAATTGTGGAGGAAGGTTTGCCACGCAGGCGGGTGGTTCCCTTTCTTACCATTTATATTCATGTCTTATCATTGGTGTTTGTTTTTGTTGTTTTATTTTCCTACTCTGGTTTTAGGTATTTGTACGATTGTTGGTTTCCTTTGCCCTCATACTTTGGACACCTTTTGTTTTGTATTAAATTGAACAAAGTTCAAAAACGAAAATTTCACGTCGTTTCTTTTTAATAAAACAAATCATAATGGTCACATATGCGCGAGAAATCAGGTCCCAAAACTTGAATAAAAACTTGAATAACATCGACCAGTACACTACGACTTTCATAGGTCATTCCTTGGTATAATTCGCGTCTTCGATCAGTCGTTCCTCCCCTCCATGAACATGCCACATCTAAGTGTAAACACACCACACGAAAAAAAAAGTCACTCTCCTCTTCTCTACGTCTCCACCTTTCTCAACTTTCCCTCTTACATCAACGGTCTCGATTTCGCGCCTACTGGATACGTCTGCTTCATGGCCTCGTCCAGCCGCCGTGCCCGAATCCGTCGCTGCCGCTTCTTGTACATGCTCTCGACCGTGAAGCATGCCACGCTCACCAGCACGACGACAACCACCACCAGCCCAGCCACGATGCCCGTCACTTCCTGCGTGTTGAGGTCCGTTGCACCGGTGACCACCCCCTCGCCATTGCCGCTGGTATCGCTGCTTGTGCTGGCCATGGCTGCCGCCATCGAGACGGACAGCGCCGTGTTGGTGGTGGTGGTGGGTGTGGACACTGAGTTTGTGACAGGGCGTGACCCAACAAATGTCCCCGAGGCCGGCAGCGCCGACGCTGTCTGGCCAAAAAAACCAGCACCCGTGGTGATGGTCACAAGTGTGACGACGCCGCCGGGCCCGATGGAGATGGACACGGGACTGGCCGTACCAGAGGGCCCGCCACGGGGGGGATCAGCAGCGCCACTGCCGGACGCCCCTGTCAATGACGACGACGACGACGACGAGGACAATGACGCCCCAAATGTGAGCGGCACAAAGGCGGCATCGGGATGGTTGGGCCACAGGGCACAGCACGACGCTGTCGAGGACGAACCGGCCTTGCCACAACACCACTGCGTCGTCTGGTTGGCAGCAAACGCTTGGGGGCTCCCGGCAACGGAACTCCCACTCACGCGGCACGGCATTATGGTGGCGTTGTCGCCAGTGATCGACGAGCAGACATTCTTGAGGCAGCCGCCCGCCCAGTCGGGCGGCGCGTACACGAGTCTCGACTGAACTGGGCGGGAGAGGCAGTGCGGCCGGTCTGCGCATCGGCGAGCTGCAGCTGGCAAAGGCCGTTGGCGAGGCAGATATCGGGCCCGGTGAACAAGAGTTGCTGCTGCTGCTGCTGCTGCTGGGCAGCACTCTCGGTGAGACCACTGTCGTCAGGATCGGGTGCTTGTCGAGCCTTGATGCGGCTTGACTGGCGGCCAAGGTTGCAGCACATGGACGCCGCGGGCACACCGTTGTCGTTACTGTCGTTGCTGATATTGCTGCTTCCAGCACACGGGACGACACCCGGGTCAGTCACTGGCGAGCCATCAAGGTGGAAGCACTGCGCGCTGCAACACTAGGCATGGCGTGCGAAATGGCGAGGAAAAGGAAGAGGCGCTGGGCTCGTGCCTGTGGTGTCCAAAGCGGCTCCATGGTGGTTCTTGGGAAGGATTTTGTCATGATTTGAAAGTTTGATTCATGATACAAAGAGTGACAGAAGACGTCAGAACAAAAATCAAAGACAAAAAGAAACCTTCAAGTGAGGAATATCAAAGCCACGGGCAAAGACACTCGCTCATGCACGTCCAAAGGCAATGGGTGTATCTCTGTCCCAGGAACATTTCTCGGTATTGGCTTTCCATGTCGGAGAATATTTTGTGCCTTGTTCCTCCCGTCTAGGGGCTGTCGCATCGTCAAACCCCAAGCGGCCACGCCGACAGCTATAACATGGCTTCGGTTGTTCAGAATCTCCTGCACGATACTTTGTTTACCCGGGAGATCGACGCGGGGGATGCAGGAGACCGAAGCGTACCGGCCCCATGAATGTTTCGGTGTGAGAGGTGCACACGACGCAGCATCAACGGCAAAAAAAGCAAAGCTAAAAATATAACAGGGTCCATTGCTCTTCATCTCATCTCACGATGTCCCAAGGGCAGCTATATTAACCGCGCATAAACATTGACGACAGTGCAGACCCTCTTGTGCACGGCCAGCAGCGGCCAAACCAAAAAGAGGAAGGCAGGCAGATACAGGTATGTCTTAGCCGTGGCATGATGTAATTAAGGCCCGTGGCTTCTTGTGCATCCACCTGCCGGTGGTTGTGAGTACCTTATTCGACGTCTTCATCAGGTTCTTCTCGACGTCGACAATTCCACATTTGAGCTCATGGCTATTTATGGGAGTAAAAGAAGGCTTCCTGGCATGACGATCAAACATTGGTCTTTGCAGTCTGCATCACGGTGACCGCCGCAAGGACCGCGATCTTCGCATCGAAACATGAAACCATAAAAGGCCAAAATGGACGTCAAAGGAAGGCTGCCTCGAAACACCGCCACACTTTTCGAAATTCGACCTGTTGTCACCAGCCACGGCCGGAATGTCGGAAACAACCCAAAGATTGTCGCATGCTTGGCTTTGCGTGGCAGGCAAGGGCGTTCTGCACTCTTATCTTGTTTCTCTCTTATCCCTCTTGCCTGTCCCTAATTTTTTTAAAAAAAAAAATCAGCACCCCCAATTCTTGACCGTGTCTATCTTCTCCCTGCCCTCCATTTCGCGCTTCCCCCTTCTTTTTTCGTGCCTCTCTGCCTGCCTGTCGTTTTGCCTGGACTTGACGTTCACTCCTTTGGGTAAAAAAAAGTGTCACTACACCCCAAAAACAGTGGAACATGCGCCCCTCCAGCCCCAATGACGACACTAATGCAGAGGAGAGTTATGTGTGGACTTTGGGCCGCTAGTTCCGGTCTTTGCTGCACCGATGTGCGGGCTAGTTGGTCTTTTTTGGGGCGTTGTTTTGTCGTTGGACCTAGTTCCTTTTCAGTCTGCGGAGTATTGCCCTGACAAGAGGTCGGAGAAACTCCAAAGAGCACAGCCAGAGATACTCCGCACAATACAATGGCTCATCTCATCAGTTGAGAGGGACAGGCTTTTAGGAGCGATGCTTTTGCGTTGAAAAGAAGCACAGAATACTCGCAAGTGCATGTACCTCCAAGCCGAGTGCAATTGAGAAGAAGGAATGTTTGTTGCATCAGCGTGCCGTCTTTGCCATTCTCTTCTTACCCTCTCCTCATTCACGGCCGTTCTGTATCCCCCCGCACTCTTGAATTGTTATCTGTATACATGTCATCTTACTCTCTACATCACGGAGGACAGGCACTCGTAAGAAAGGTTATCTTTGTCGCTGGTGGGCGGATTGATTGGCTTCATTGGCCTCCAACTTCGTACAGCGTACAGAGAAATGGACATGGCGAAACGGAAAACCAAAACCGGGCTAATGCAAATAGTCAGTTCCAGCAACTCAGAGAAGAGGGCCTGGCCTTTGTCCGCTCTAGACATGCATCACTGACTTTACGCCACGCATAAAAGTTGGCTATTGGAATGGACTCTCTTGGTCCCTTTTGGTATTTTGACTCGAGGTATTCTCGACTTGAGGCCAGTTTCTGTTTGTGCTCGCAGGCTTGTGGGTTGACAACCAGGCTCAACGTATGGAGTAATATGTGGTGTATGAGACTGCCCTAGTATTTATTACCCCGGCCCCAGCTCAGGTTTCCCCCGCCTACAGAAAACGCGCCCCGCCAGGCAAACCGCTAGCCTATCCTCCGTCCGGAGCCAACCTCACGGATCCCTCCATAAAGAAAGGGCGAGAGAGACGCTTGGTGGAGAGATACTTCCTTGAAGATGAGAGAGAGAGAGCGAGAGAGAGCGGGAATAAACGTTGAAAAAGGAGAAATTTAAAGACCAGAGATCGAAGACCAGTAATTTGTCGTCAAGAGGCAGCTGAAGAAATTCCAAAATAGATAACAATATGAAGCACGGAAAAGAGAACAATCGAAAGGTCAACGAGCTCCGAACTGATCTTGGCTTTGAATACATATGCATAAAGGGCACCCCTGGCACGGATTTGCTTTCTTTGCCAACGGAGTATTAAGATACTTGTAGGAGTGCATCTGCAGGCTTTTGATAAGGCAGGACAGGGCAAGACGGGCTCTTTGTGAATTATTACGATGCATCTCATTTGAAGATGAGATTGTGGAGACCTGCCGGCTCGTTTTAGCGGACGAGTTTGTCGATAAGAAGCGTCTCTTGTGTCAGCGTTCTCTAGGGATATTACTTGCCACTGAAGAGCTACTCTAGGGGCTGTCTTGGGTATTTTTAGGGGGGATAACGATTTCCCACGCACCAATGGGATAAAGGTTTCCTAAGCACCAAGGCCCACTGGCATTTTTGACTGCCATTTTCAGTCTCCAGGTCTTTGGGCAAGCTCTCAGTCCCGAATCCAGCCTCCACCCGCCTCGCTCGGCGTCCTGCACCTGGGGTGCTGTGACATGTTTTGTGAAGCTTGGCTCAGCCTAGCGCCTGTCCCGCCTCGCCGCGTCTCGGTTTTTGGGTGTGCAGGACAGTGTAAGTGGAGATGTTGTGGAGTGCATCTGCGGAGAGGGAAGCAGAGGGAGCGAGGGGAGTTATGATGTGCACAGAGAGAAAGGAGCTGGCAAGTCCAGTGCCGTTTGGTGTGTTTCTCCAAGACAAAATCTCTCAAGATAAAAACAAAAGAAAAAAAAAAAGTAAAAAAAAGAAAGAATACAGGCAGCTAGTCCAAACGAGCCGGAGGCGAAGCTGCAGGAGAACACGAAAGACGCCAGGCGAGGGAGAAAAACAGAGGAGGGACGGAGAGGCCAGAGAGACTGTCTCCGTAATGCGTTGCTCTGACTGGAGCAGGATTGGCACTTGCTGGCCTCCATAGTCCGAAGCTTGCTATTGTTTTCGGGCCCTTCTTTTTTGTGCTGTCCATAAATGGTATAAGAGATCAGGGCCCCCCTTGTTTATATCTGGGCCAGCTCTCTCCTTTTTCTCTGTCCTCGGTTGTACTCTCCTTTCTTTCTTCAGCCAGCCTTGAAGTCGGCCAATATAAAGCAAGACTGTTCTTCTTTCGGTTCGAGTATCTCGACGTTCCACTACGCATTTCAGAGCGTTAAAAGCAGCAGTAGCAAAATCAAAATCAAAACCAATTCATAAAATACCATCCAACCTCGACCATGGGTGCCATCCCGTTCGAGCTGCTCACCGAGTACGCGGGCACCGCGGGCCTTGTCCTGCTTACCGTGGTGCGTCTCTCTCTCTCTCTCTCTTGGTCTTTACCAGTGCGTTGACTAACACGTCCAGGGCTCGCTCTACACGCTGTGGACCGTCATCTACAACCTCTACTTCCACCCGCTGGCTCGCTTCCCCGGCCCTTCCTCGCCAAGATCTCCCCCGTATGTTCCACCCACCGGCGGCCCCAAAATTATGTGCCCTGCCCCCTCGCTGACAGTGCCCCAGGTCTACAGCATCTACGGCCTCTTCCGTGGCCGGTGGCCCTTTGACGTCCACCAGCTGCACCTCAAGTATGGCCCCGTCCTGCGCCTGATGCCCAACGAGCTGTCGTTCACCAACCCCGAGGCGTGGCGCGACATCTACGGCCATCGCCAGGGCCACCCACAGTTCCACAAGGACCCCATCCACGTCGGCTCCGTGCAGGACATCCCCGGCTCGACCACGCTCACCATGGCCGACGACGCCAACCACAGCCGCCAGCGCCGCACGCTGGCGCACGCCTTCAGCCAAAAGGCGCTGCTCGAGCAGGAGAGCATTCATCCGCGGCTACGTCGACCTGTTTGTCGAGAAGATTGGGTGTTTGCCAAGACGGGCGAGCGTCTCAACATGTGCGACTGGTTCAACTTTACGACCTTTGACATTATCGGCGACATGGCCTTTGGCGAGCCCTTTGGCTGCCTGCGCGACGGCGTCTTCCACGCCTGGGTGTCGCTGATCACGCAGACCATCAAGGCGGGCGCCTTTGAGCAGGCCACGCGCCGCATGTCGACCACGGGCAGCCCGCTGCAGCGCTTCCTGGTGTGGCTCATCCCCAGCGACCTGCGCAAGAAGCGCTACGACCACCTGCAGCTCAGCAAGGAGAAGTGCCTCAAGCGCATCGAGGAGGCCTGCGCCGCGAGCACCACGACTTTCTGTACTACATTCTGCGCGCCAACGAAAAGGGCGGCGTGCGCCAGGACGAGATCATCCTCAACAGCGCGCTGTTCATCGTGGCAGGCTCCGAGACCACGGCGTCGCTGCTGGCCGGCCTGACCATGCACCTGATGCGCACGCCGCACGCCTACAAGCGCCTCACCGAGGAGATCCGCTCGCGCTTTCCCAGCGCCGAGAAGATGAACTTTACCGACCTGCAGGAGTGCGAGTACATGAACGCGTGCATCGACGAGGCCCTGCGCATCTTCCCGCCCATCCCCACGGGCCTCACGCGCACCGTGCCCGAGGGCGGCGACACCGTGGCCGGCGAGCTGCTGCCCGGCGGCACCACCGTCTCCGTCTACTCCTGGGCCGCCACCCACAGCCCCGACAACTTTGTCAACCCGGACGAGTTCATCCCCGAGCGCTGGATCGACCCGGCCTACGCCAACGAGAACAAGGACGCCAGCCAGCCCTTCTCGCTGGGCCCGCGCGGCTGCATCGGCCGCCACCTCACCTTCCTCGAGCTGCGCCTGATCCTGGCTAATCTGCTGTGGCACTTTGACCTTCAGCGCGCCGACACGAACGAGGCCGTCGACATCTGGGACGTCTCGGGCGACCTCAAACACGTCAAGGCGTTCAACACCTGGAACAAGCCGCCCCTGTGGACCAAGCTGACGCCGGTCAAGCGCTGAACGGGCCGAGAATGGGAGCAAGGAGGAGGAAAAGCAGCACACAACCGGCTGAGCAGCGGCCAAAGAGCGAGCTGTGAGCTGCTCAAGGCCATTACGATGCACAGCGGATGGCAGCAAACGAAACAGAAAGCCTGCGCCGCCACAGACACCTGTGACGGATTATGGCAGCTGCATGCCACGTCTGGATAGGATGAGGAGGAGTGAATGCACAAATGAAGGAATCAATGAAAAACTGAATACATCAAACGAATCTCAAGCAACTGGAAAAGACGGTCAAGGTAGGCTGACGCGTCTGTACATTACACTAAGAATAAAGATGCGTACGTTACTCGTGCGGCATGGAATGCATATCAAACCATTAAAAATGATTAATATAAAATCAAAACGACATTCTACCCATCACGTGTCTCTTCTCCTCGCGCCCAGCAGTTGCCAAGCACTTCTTTTGAGCAATTTTTAAGCAACTCTTTACTTGCCTCTTTACTTGCCTTTTACCTGGACAGCTTAAAGAGCGCGCCCTGGCTGCGGATCTGCTCGCCCTTCCAGATAAAGGGCCCCATGAGCACCGGGAACACGGCCAACGGGATCATGGCGTAGACAATGTAGGGCGTGCGCGCGCCAGCCGCGGCGATCCAGCCGGGCGTGTAAAAGGGCGGGTGGAAGCACATGAGGTTGAAGAAGAACTGGAAGACAATGGCGACCTCGGCGGCCTGGTCGGGGTAGCAGTCGGTCATGTACGTCATGACGACGGTGACAATGATCTCCTGGCCAAACACAAACAGCAGCATGCCCGCCAGCGGCGAGGCCCAGTCGCCGGGCCGGCCGCCCTGCAGCTGGATGCCGTAGAGCAGCAGGCCGGCGACAATGGTGACGAGGCCGGTGACGTTGAGCTTGAGCAGCTTCTCGGCGCGCCAGGCCTGCTCCTTCTTGAGGGTGCGCTTGACGAGCAGGTCACAGAGCGGGCCGGCCAGCAGCTCGCCGGCAAAGGCGCCAATGAGGCCCGACACAAAGCAGTACCCGACCTGGGCCGTGGTGAAGTGGAAGCGGCTGGTGACGCCAAAGTTGAGCGTGAAACCGGCCGTGTTGGCGACCTCGGTCATGACGGCCGTGGACACCCAGAACGAGGGCACCACGACGGCCGGGTAGACAAACATGGCGTACGGCCGGCGGAACGTCTGCAGCCACGTCTCGCCCGACGGGTTGGTGGGCGTGCGGAAGCCCAGGCGGCGCCACACCGTCGTTTTGGCCGCCGCCGGCTCGGCCGCCGCCACCGTGCGCTCATAGATGGTCTCGGGCACCAGGCAGAACTGGCCCACAAGCTGCACGGCATAGGTAATGGCCGACACGTACATGGACCAGCGCCAGCCCAGCTTGGGGTTCTGCTGCACGGAGCCGCCGGCCACGCCGCCCACATACGGCGCCACGACCAGCAGGATGCTGTTGATGCCCATGCGCGAGCCCTTTTCGTGCAGGAAAAACATGTCGGAGATGGCGGCGGGGCCAATGCACAGGCCGGCGCTGCCGCCAAAGCCATGACCATGCGGCAGCCGAGGGCCTGTGCGTACGACTCGGAGCGGGCCACGCCAATGGCGGCCACGAGGGCAATGATCTGGCTCATCAGCAGGACGGGCGCCGGCCGATGCGGTGGCTGAGCGGGATCCAGAAGAAGGGCGCGACGGCGTAGAGGATGGACGGCGCCGAGCCAATGTAGGTGGCCTTGGACGCGGCGGTGTCGAACTGGGCGGCGAGGGAGTGGGCGCCGGGGGCGATGAGAGTGGCGGAGAACTTGACAAGCAGGGACTCGAGCGCGAGGACGAACATGGCAGCGTGCTTCTTGGCAAAGCTCCAGTTCTGTCTGTGTCAGTGGCTGTTGTTGTTGTTGTTGAGGAGGAGGAGGAGGAGGAGGGGATTACCAGAGGATCTTCCGGATCATCACTCGGCTGGGGGACGAGGACGATGCCATGCTTGCTGCACTTGAGGACAGGCTCTTCCGTCTTGTCCGAGGCCGGCTGCGGCGTGCCAACAACGGCACTCTCTTTGATATCCATGACGGGGAGGCTGGCTGTAGGCGCCAGGGAAACATCAAAAGAAGAGGAACACAAGAAAGATGAGGAGTGGTGAGAAGGGGAGGATTTGGTCAAGACAGTTGACAGCTCAAAGCACCTGTCCAGATACAGACAGGCAGACAGACAGACGGACAGGGGTTTGTGCCAATGTTTATATCCACGCACCGGCCACGTCCTGGGCTGTGACTCTCGGATGCAACTGTCCTGCAGGCCGGCTGTGTGTGCAAGTCAACAAGGCTTGGAGGTGGCCTCTCTCATATACGTCGTATTCTGCAAGAAACAGCCAGCCTCTTTCGCGCATATACGGCCTTCCCAGTACGTGTCTTATTAAAATGTGTTTTTGCAGGGCTGGCGGGCTACTGCGAGATAGGGACCACCGGCCGTGGCAGCGTTCATACCGCAGGCCGGTCACCGTTCCGAAGACGCATGTCTTGTTTGTATGAGAGGGGAGGCGAGAGGGGGAGGCTATTCGTGCATTGCCAGGCCTTCCAATGAGGCTGCCGTGTCTGGCTGCGGAAGCAATGACACCAACGTGCACAGTATCTTACGACCAATTACACGCGCAATGCACGGCGACCAACACCCCCAAACCAGCGTAGCTATCGCTTGGCAAGGGAGCATCAACCGTAAAACAAGGGAAAAGGCGACCTGGGATACCTGGAGGGCGGTCTGCATTCAAGCCGCAGCCAACAGGGCCACGGTAGCGCAGCAGGTGCACCTCCACAGATAAGCCGTCTCTGGCATCGACAAACAGAGGCTGTCAGGAGAGCAAGGGACGAGGGCACAGATAAAAGGGTCAGACGCGCGCCGATGGATGATAAAGAAAAGGAACCCGAAAAAAAGTCAGAGATAAGGAAACTGGATGGAGACGCAAGGCAACGAGATTGACAAACACGAAAATCAGACAATGCGAGAAAGGGACTATCGACGGCTAGTGGTTGACGAGACTCTTTTGGTTTCTTTCTTCTCATTTCTTTGTGTTTGTGTTTGTGTTCGTTCTGTCGTCCTGGCGTTTTGGAGCCGTGGTTGTTTTGCCGCCGTTGGACAGTTGCCTGTCATCCAAAGAGCCTCTGGTCCCCTGAAGGTTGGCACAATAGGCGCCATGGTCCGTCCCGCTAACAGGTGTTCTTTCAGTCTTCCAGCGCCAGTCTCCTCGGCGTTCCAGGGGTCATGGTCACGTGTATCTGGCAAGACGACGACCAAAAGCCAGCCAACGCTAAGCATACTCGTATCTTTCCTCAGTGGTTCAGTGGCAGCCACCCTTATCTTGCTGGACCCGCCTGCTGGGGGCGCCTGTGCAGGTGGGTCTCGCCAATGCCGCTTTTACACGGATCGCGGGCTGCATGCATCCCGCCCCAGGTTTTGGCTCTCAACCACCTCCCCTCTTGGCGACAATCTACGACAAAGCACAGAGCACAGAGTAACACAGAGGATGGAGTGTCATTGCGGCTACACCATGCTGTCCGCGCGATACCGCCAGGCCCGAACTCGCTCGAGATAAGCTCGGCAAAGCCAGAACGGACGAAACAACAAGACGACAGCCTCGACAGGCGTGCACGGAGCAAACAAGCAAATGCGCAAGTAATGGGCCATGCATGCATGCGTGTGCCGCTCCTTGTCCCATCCCGGCCCGCTCTAAGTTGTTCTGCGCTGCATTGCGTTGTCCAGACTGCAGTGCAACGCTGCGTGACCGGGCAGTCTTTGTTTCCGATTTCATAATTCAGAATTCAGAATTCAAAAGTCAAGAGCCAACAGAGTATCTAAAGCGTATCCATCCGAGTCGACACTGTCGCGGCTCTTGACCGGCTCTTGAAGGGACAGGACAGCATCGGATCCAGACACTGGCCAGCGAGACAACAGAACACAAAGAGCAGCAGCAACAGTTTTGACGCTTGCCCTCCTCTGCCACTCTGCCACCCGCCATGGCCCCAAAGAGCCGGCGTGTGCCGCAGGAGCTGCGGCAGCGGACCGAAAAGAGCTGCGACCGCTGCAAGTCGCGCAAGCAGAAATGCGGCATGGTGCCCGGCCAGGAAAAGTGCGCCCACTGCGCCAAGTACGGCTACGAGTGCCTCATCACCAAGCCGCGCAAGCAGCGGCTGTACGGCAGCGTCGAGGGCCATGCCGAGCGCCTGGTGCTGCTCGAGAAGCTGGTCAAGCATTTTGTGCCGGCGGCCGATCTGGCCAGCACGGACGGCATGAAAGCGCTGGCCCGGCGGCTGGGCATTCCCGCTGTGGCGGCCGCGTCGTCCCGGGGGGATAAAAACGCCGAGGCCGGGCACGGGGCCGGGGCCGGAGCCGGAGCCGACGATGCCGATGCTGATGCCGATGCCGAAGCCGAGGACGTCACTGACATTGGCACCGGCACCGGTGCACTCGTCCGGACAAAAGACAACGAGACGCTCGTGCGCGACCTGCAGGGCCAGGGCCAGTACATTGGCCAGGCCAGCTCGTTCTTCTTCCAGGTCCGGCTGCGCGACGCACTGGAGACGTGGATCGGCGTGACGGCGGCGGCAAGGGCAATGGCAAAGGTAGCGGTATCGGCTTCGGCTTCGGCAACGGCATGGGAAATGGCAATGGCAGTGGCAGTGGCAGTGCAGGCTCGCCGTCAAGCACGGGCACGCCGGGACGCCTGCTGCTGTTCGGGCCCAACCCGGCGGATACCCACAGCCGGCGGGGCAGCAGCGCCGGTGCCGGATGGGCGGCATGGGCGGCGGCGGCAGCAGCTTCCGCAGCTTCGACCCTTACCTCGATGGCCATATGCACGACGCCGTCGGCCTCGTCGCGTTTGACAGCTACGACCACGACCACGGCCCCGGCTACGATCACGATCACGATCACGATCACGATCACGGTTTTGGTCTCGATGACGATCACGACATGGACAGCTTTGAGAGCCCTGGGCGATGCAGCGGGCTCGCATTCTCCCGGCCCCTGTCCCTGGCCGACCTGCTGCCCACGCTGCCCGCCGCCGAGCGTTGGGCCACCACGCAGCTCCTCGTGCGGACGTTCTTCGACCGCATCAACAACGACTTCCCCGTGCTACATGAGGCCACGTTTCTCGAGCAGCTGGGCGCGTGGTCGCGGCGGCCGCACGAGGCAGACCAGGCGTGGATCTGCACGCTGCTGTGTGTGCTGATGCTGGCCTGGCGGCTCGTGGCGCCGGCATCGGTAGCCGTGATGACCTCACAGCCGGTGCCTGCCGCGTCGACAGCAGCACCACGGCCGCCGCCACCGCCACCACCAACGGTCGAGCTCCACGAGCGCCAGGAAGCCCGCTGGTGGCACCAGGCACAGGCCCTGCTGCCCAAAGTGCTGTTCACGTCGAGCATGACCTCCGTCCAGGCCCTCATGCTAGCCGCCCTCCACCTGCACAACAACAACTCGCGCGACGTCTGCTGGACCCTGACGGGCGCCGCCGTGCGCATCGGCTTTGCCATTGGCCTGCACCGCGACGACGTCGTCGAGACGCCCGTGTGCGGCGAGGAAGAGGCCAAGGCCGGCAACGGGAGCTCTGGGGCTGCCGGCACCACTGGCACCACCGGCATCACCGGAAGCACCCCCGTCTCGCGCGAGCTGCGCAAGCGCGTCTGGTGGACGCTGTACGCCTTTGAGCAGCTGCAAGTCTCGTCGCACGACCGGCCCAGCGCCATTGACAGCACCAAGCACCTGCTGGCCGGCGCGCCCCGCGAGACCATCCTGGACATGGGCGCCCACAACCCGCCCGAGTACGTCGTGTGGTCCAACCGCCTCGTGGCCCTGCTCGGCGCCGCCTGCCGCACGCTGCCCGACGCCGCCCGGTACGAGAGGATGCGGCGGAGCAGCCCCCCCACGAAAACGGACCAGCTCATGGGCCCGCTGTCGCCCGCCGCCGGCGTGCTCCGCGACCTCGCCCGCTGGAACGCCACGCTGCCGCGCCACCTGTCGCCGGGCCTGATTGATGCCATGCCGCCCTCCTTCCAGCGGCCTCTTCTGCTGCTACACGTCCAGAGCAACTACGTCTCGGCCCTCGTCTCGCGCTACGCCCTGCTGTCGCGCTTCACGGCCGTCTCCAAACGACGCACCCCTTTTTCGTCGTCCTCGTCCTCGTCGTCCTCGTCCTCGTCCGCGTCGTCGTCCGCTCCCTCATCTGCCCCTTTGTCGCCCCTTGACGAGTCGATGCGCCAAATGTCCGACGCCTGCATCCAGTCCGGCCGCCACGCCTGTGAGCTGCTCCTCAAACTCGACGCCCTCGGCGGCTTCAACGCACTGACCTGGATGGATGTCTACTATCTCTACTCGTCTGTACTGATTGTCGTCCTCGCCCTCGTCTGCGAAGCCAACTGCACTTCTTCTTCTTCGTCTTTTTCCACCTCGCCCTCATCGCCCACCTTTTCTGAGCTGCGCCGCCTCTTGGTCCGGTGCAAGCATCTCGCCGCCAAGCACCTCGCCAACCCGGTTGTGCCCGGCACCATGCGGCGCTGGCTGACCGTCGTGGCGAGCTGGACGCCATGGCCGGCAACTTTGTGGCGAAGCGCCACAGCGAGAACGAGCCCATGCCTGGCCGTGTCGACAACGAAGACGACGACGACGAGGATGAGGAGGACGAGGCCGACGAGGACGACAGCATTCGTGCCAATGCCGTTGACAATGCCAACAGCGGAAGTGCTGCCATCTACAGTGGCACGACGGCCCCTCTGCAGCCGCCGCCACTCATGACTCCGTCACCCGACGACGGCAACATGTCTGATGTCGAGGAAGTGCCACGGCCGGTCTATTACGGCGGCAACAACGACTACAGCAGCCACTACAGCAGCCACTACAGCAGCCACTACAGCAGCCACCACAACAGCCACAATACCAACACCAATACCAATACCAATACCACCAGCAGCATACGGCGCATTCAACAACAGCAGCAGCAGCGGGCTCGTATGGCAAGTCGACGGAATAATCACTATTACAACGGCTCCCAGAGCAGCCACAGCTCCCATGCCCGCCGCGGTAGCCGCAACAACAACAGCAACAACAACAGCAACAATCCGCCCATGGCACACCACCAGGCACCCCAGTCTCTTCTGCCACCACCTCTGACACTGGCTGCCGCGCTGTCTTCCGACACGCTTGCTTTCTCTGCAGCAGACGCCGCCCGGCCGCCCCTGATGCTCTCCTCGACGGCACCTTCTGTACAACACCAACACCAACACCAACACCATGGCCGTGTCCTTGGCGATGTCGACGGTCTCGTCGGCACACCCAGCATGGACACCGCCGGTATTGGCATGTCTGCCGCGTCCACTGATACGGCCAGCTTCTTCCTCCCCGCCGTCGATACCCATGGCTGGCGCGGATCTACTGCTGCTGCTGCTACCGCGCCCAGCATTGCCGATCCGGCCACCGTTGCAGCAGCCGCGGCCGCGTCCGTGTCCGTGCCTCTCTCGTCTGTCTCGTCTGTCTCGTCAGTCATCTCGGCAACAGCCGGCGCGGGCACAACAAACACGATGCTCGATGCTGCCAGCGACGACTATGGGCCCTTCCAGGCTGCCGCCGAGGTCACCGAGGGCGGCTTGTGGCACGAGATGCACTGGGAGGGCATCAGCGATCTGCTGCTGGGAGTCGAGCCACGGTCATGGAATGGGTGACCAGGGGTGGTGGGGGGGTGTTTTTAAGTTTGATTTTATACGGGCGTTTCTGGGGTAATGAGTCGAGTCTGTTGTTCTTTAAATGTGTGAAATAGGTGTATTTTTATCGATATTTATTTTTATCATTTATTTATTTTTTAAAAGAAGCTCAAAAAAATAAGAACTTTTTCAATATACCGACGAATAAATATAAAGTGCTTCAATTCTTTTTAAATGATAAAAGACATAAACATATAAATAGAATAGAACATAAAGCAGTAAATTTCCAAACACTTTCCTATCTTTTTCCGAGTCTGTAGTTGTCAACGAAAAGGAACCAGTAATGAATGGCATTCCTCGAAGATGACTTAGTGGTGTTTTAGGCAGCGTGGCGCTAAACCAACTACCCGTAGCCGCTAAATTGAAAAAGCTTACAGCACACGCGGGACAGCATCGACAAACGCGTCTCCACGACTTCACTTTTCGTGATTTGACGATTTGGCGACTTGAACGTGTCGACGTGCTGGCCACGCACGAGCTCACTTTTTGCCCGACAACACCCATGTCTTTCTTCCGCCGCTCAACTCTCAATGACTCCGCCCGGGCAGTTGCCGCGCAGAGTCCAGCCGCACCGTCGAGCCGAGACGAATGACGCGATCCGGATTCACGAACCTCCTCTGGACAGTGACAAACCCACGACGAAAACCTCCCGCTTCATGTACCGCCACCTCGCCGACCTGGCGGCTGCGGTGCCGACGTGCCCCTTGCGCGTCATTGCCCACATCGACCTCGACGCCTACTACGCCCAGTGCGAGATGCGCCGTCTCGGCACCGCCGACGACACGCCCCTCGTCGTCCAGCAAGTGGCGCAACATCATCGCCGTCAACTACCCGGCGCGCGCCTTTGGCATCAAGCCGCATGATCACCGCCGTCGAGGCCAAGCGCCTGTGCCCCGACTTGGTGCTGCAGCATGTGCCCACGTGGAAGGAGGGCGAGAGCCAGTGGGCGTACCACGCTGACGACCTGCACGACGCCATGGCCCAGCACAAGGTCTCGCTCGAGCCGTACCGCATCCGCTCGCGCGAGATCCTGGCCACCATCAAGGCGGCGCTGCCGAGTAAGTGCGCCGTCGAAAAAGCCGGCATCGACGAGGTGTTTGTCGATCTGTCCGCGTACGTGCACGACGTGCTCGTCAACAAGCTGTACCCCGAGGTGCTGGCCGAATACCGGACACGCTTCCAAGACGAGCCCGCCGCCTTCTTGCCCCGGCCACCGGTGGCAACGGAAGCAGATCTCGACTGGGCCGCCACCGGCAGCGATATTATCGACGACGACCAGGGGGTGGATCACGCCGCCGCCGGGGACTCCTCCTGCATTATTGACTGGGACGACGTGGCCATGCTCGAGGGTGCACGCATCGTCCGCGCTGTCGCCAGGCCCTGTACGACAAGCTCCAGTTCCGCTGCTTCAGCCGGTATCGCCGCCAACAAGAATGCTCAGCAAGCTTCGGCTCTAGCCAGCACAAGCCCGACAAGCAGACCGTCGTGCGCCCGCGCGCCGTGCGCCGGTTTTTGGAGGGCTTTCGTCAGTCACCAAGCTGCGCGGCCTCGGCGGCAAGATGGGCAAGCGCGTGGTCGAGGCCTTTGACACGGCGTCGCTGGCCGAGCTGCGCACGCTGTCGCTCGCGCAGATGCAGGCCAAGCTCGGCGACCAGGAGACCGGGTTTTCTCGATTTACGGCATGGTGCGCGGCATCGACTACAGCGAGGTCACGGCGCGCACCGAGATCAAGTCGATTATCTCGGCCAAGTCGTTCCAGCCGCCCCTGACCACCATGGACCAGGCCCTGCGGTGGCTGCGCGTCTATGCCGCCGAGATCAAGTGCCGCCTGCTGGACGAGAAGCTGTCGCAGGCCCTGCTGGCCGCCGTGACCTTGGGGGCAAGACGGTGGTACTCGTGCAGACAAGGATGGCGCCGACGATGGCGATCCCCGCCGATCTTCTCCACGGGCATCGTCGGCGGCGGCACAGCACCAGTTGCGCCTCCTCAGACCATTCGGGCTGCACTACGGGGTCGGAACCGGCAACGGCAGCGGCCACGGCCACCACTGGCGCTTCGCGCCAGACGCGCATCCCGCGCGACGGCACGCCGCTCGACGAGGACAACTGATGCGGCTGGGCACGCAGCTGCTCGACCAGGCGCAAAGGGCCGACGGGCTCATGCCCTGTGCCCATCTGGCCATTAGCGTGGACGGCTTTGAGGAGCCCGTCAAAACAACAAGAGCATCGAGTTGTTTTTCCAAAAAGCAAAGGCGGCGCCATGGTCAACGCCTGCTGCCGTGTCTGCATCTGCGTCTCCTCAGGCTACGACGCCAAAAGAGGCCGACTGCGACTACGAGGCTTTGATGGCAATGGCCTTGCTGACGACAACGACGACAACAAAATTGAAATGCCTCTAACCAAGCGGAGAAAGACGGACATGGCCTCTGCAAACGAGCAAGGGCGCACACACAGCCATGCACCGAGAGCGGAGACACCTGTCAAAGCTGTCGACGAACGGCCGCGAGCCACGTTGTCCATCGAAAAAGGCAGATGCAAGACTGCAGCAGCAGCAGCAGGAGTGGGTGGCGGCGGCGGTGCGTCCTCTTTTTTCAAGCCCAAGAACTACTTGGAGGACAACTCCAACAGCAGCGACACCAGCCCCGGCCTCTATCCTTGCGGCCAGTGCAGCAAGTCGTTTGCAGACGCAGTCCAAGCTGCAGGAGCACCAGGACTGGCATGTTTGCGCGTGCTTTGCAAGCGCGAGAGAAGATTGTCCTGGCACCGTCTTCTACTTCTACTTCTTCTTCTTCTTTTCCTGGCGCTCGGCGAGGACTTGTGCCTGTCCACGGCAACAAACGAACTACAGCGACACCACCGGCCAACTCCATCTCGTCCTTTTTCCAAAACAGGGCCAGATCGCCGGTCAAGGATGACGACGGGAACAGCAGGAGCAACAACAGAAGCAACAGCAATGTCAATACAACCATCATGGGTACATAACGCCGGCAGCAACGGACCACCTGGCGCCCTGGCCTGCCCGCGCTGTGGAGACGTCTTTGACCACCCAGACGGCCTGCAGGTGCATCAAGACTGGCATTTCGCCAAGGACCTCGAGACTGGCTAAAGAGGGGCAGCGAGAACGAAAAAAAAAAAAAAATTAAAATGCAGACATTGAGAACATCAAAGGAAAGAAGAGGTGAGAATACGATCCAAGAGAGCAACCCGAGCCAGAGGTAGAGGACTCGTCAGGGCTTCCTCTCCATACATACGGGAGGAATAGGATGAAGCGGTGTGCAAAGCATTGCATATCGAGCATGCATGCAGTGAGCTGCGCATGTCGCCGCCAGCGCAATACGCTCCCTCTCTTTGTTATCCTTGCCACCTCGCATTCTCCCTGTCCAAAAAGGGATTTTTCTCCCCACAAGACTGCTTGTCCACTCCTTCTCTCTTTTTCTTCTTGCCTCTTTCTTACGCTTACAAGCTCACTCAGACAGAGGAAAAGGAGTCCAAAGGTC
This sequence comes from Sporothrix curviconia, assembly GCA_016097085.2. Classification (NCBI taxonomy): domain Eukaryota; kingdom Fungi; phylum Ascomycota; class Sordariomycetes; order Ophiostomatales; family Ophiostomataceae; genus Sporothrix; species Sporothrix curviconia. The sequence continues at coordinate 145,232 of JADMNF010000060.1, forward strand.
CACCTCTGTGTGATATGGACGACGCGTGGCTCCTTTCTCTTTGTGCTCACCAAGACCACAATCCTGTTTGTTCCCCCCCCCCCCCCCCCCCCAAAAAGGAGGCTGGGACGACTGGTTGGTCGACATTGGAGCATTGGGTCTTGACAGGCCTCAGCAGTCCAATTGGCAGGAAAAAGAGGATTGCACATCTCCGTGAGAGCAGGCAAAAAGAAGTATCAAAGGAAGGATATCGTGGCTTCGAGTCCTTTCACAAAACATATCGAACAGTGCCAATACTGTACGCACACTGTTTGCGCACGGTAACGGGCTTGGAACGGAGTGTAATGTCCACAATACATAATACATAATACTGGACCGCTAGTTCTTCCTCTTGCGGCCCAATGCTCTTCTTGGTGCCCAACCAAGGAATGGCCGCCCAACGCAAAATCGGCCTACTTTGCCTCCCACGATGTACTCCGTATTCTTCTGCCTGTGCATATGCCGTCGTTTACAGTTACGAAACAAAGGAGGAAAAAATAGGAAAAGAGAGGACAAAAAACAGGTGACCTGGATGAGAAACGACACGACAAGACTCGGGCACGCATTGTTTGCATTGTTTTTTCACAGCATGTGAGATGAACGTTTGACTTTTTCCATAAACGCAACCGAAGCATGCGGGAAGCCCGTGACAGGCAACCGGGCAATGTTCCAGTATTGGAGCCAACGCAGCTATACATGAGGACTACCCGCTGGTGGAGACTGGGCATCGAACAGAAAGACGAATGGAAGCGGTTGGAAACGGTGGAAACGGTGGAACGGAGAATATAATAGAAAAGAAAAAGAAAAAAAGGAAAAAAAAAGCTCTGACAGACTGTCGGTGGACGAACAGGAAAGGAACACATCACTCACTGTGGCGAAAAGGAGAGCAGCCTTCTCAAAAGTGGCAGGATGACGATGAGTGACGGCAAGAATGGGGTCTTGCCCCCTCTTGGCCGCAGTTTCGTGTCTTTGCTGTCATACTCGTATGCACACAAAAAGCTATTTAGACTCTCTGGGTTTTGCCCGCACCTTTTCATCTCGTTTGTCTCGCCCGTCTCGCTCGTCCCGCATCGTCTTTCCCTGTCTTAACTTGACTATTTCCCCGTGGCGCCTCTGTGATGATCCTGCCGCTCGCCTTGCTGTGCCACCGTGGCCAAAGAACACAAGGTTTGGGACACCCGACCTGAAGCAGAAAGGTCTGACGATGGGTGGCAAGAGAGGAGGGACAGGCCGTAACGATGAGGATGAAGACCTGGAGCTGTCGCGGGCTTGTGCTGCCTTGTGCTGTTTTGTGCGCCGTTTTGTCGTCTGGGTTTCAACGTGCCTGGGCTGGTGCTGAAGGACGTTGGAGGAACGTTTTGTCGTCTAAGCGTCCAGGCTGTATTCCAGCCACCGCCAAAACGGTCCCTGAAGAAACCAGCCAATGGCGGGCTGCATTAGCCACGGACTGGCCTAGGGTCACTAGGGTCGTGCCTTCCAACCTAAGCTTCGGTCAACTGTTTTGGCGGCCAGACAGGGCAACTACCCCTCTGTTGGTCCTGCCCAACTTCGTATTTATATGGAAAGTGAGGGGTTGTCGGTGTCCGTTACAGAAGGAAGCGCCAGCTGGCTGTGCGATTCTTGTGCTCGGTACTCCCCAAGATACGTGTGCAAAGTATCTTACGTATGTACATGTACTTACCAGACCGCTGGTTTCTTGTATCTCGTGTCTTGACTGTTTTTGACATTGTCGAACGCACCTTCCGTGCGAGAGTCACAAACACGCGTGCCCCTTTTCAAGCCCCTATTCTGTGTTTTTGTATCTCGACTCTTTGTCTCCTCCCCCCCAAATCAAAACACGATCTCTTCTCCCTCATCCAGCACGAGTCTGCATGTCCCGCTGCCTCGGCCAGCCAGCCCTGCCTGTCCTCTTTGTCACTGGTCAGCTCCCGTTGCCGCTATCCACTTTATCACCACCGACAGCCAACCAGTGCCTAAAACCCACCTCCTTCGCGGCGATATCTGGAGCAGGCTTTTTCGTCAAACTGCACGCATCATTGGCTGCAAGGCCTTTCTGATGTCTGTGTTTCTCCTCCGGTCCCCTTTTGTCTTGCGAACTGATTCGCCCATCGCGGCCCATTCCCATATTACATTACGGAACACTCCCAACGACTCCGCCCCCCTCTCAGACCAAAGACGAAAACGGAGCATTTCTTGCAGTCTGCACAAACCTGAGATAAGTCCTGCGGCTGCCGTTGCAGCAGGCACCAAAAGGGCGGGCGACAGCAGGACTCGTCTCGCCACTGTCAGACTGCAAAAGCAGGGAGCGAGACAAACAAGGGCTGGTCGAAAAAAAAACCACAAAAACACACCCACGTCGGGCTGCATCACTGCCCAACTTCATCGAGACTGGTGGACCGTTATTGGCACGAGACGCCGCTGCCCTCGCTGTGGTACCCACTACCAGCCCGATAAGACGGGAAAAATACAGGAGATCAGTCTCCTGTCTATTCGGCAGCCAGCGTTTTGGCGACTCCCGCAGGCTCCAACGCTGCCCTCCCCGTCGAATCGCCTCTCCCTGCACCCTGCCAGGGTTGATCGAAGATCGATGCACAGTCAGAACTATTACGATTGAAAACAACAGGCCCAAAGAAGGGAGGCCAGGTCTCGCCCAGCCCGTGTTGTTATGTGCTCTGGCCGGCCAAAAGCGACCCACAAAGTGCCGCCTCACTTCACCACCCTCCCACTCCCGCCCAAATCCCAGGCCACCTTCCTTAGCCACCCACCCCGTTCTCTGCGCGCGCCCCGCCGTCGTGCGCCTTGCTGTCCCCTTCTTTTCCATTTCTTTTCGGGCCTCCCCCATATCATACTCAGTTTCCTTTTTCCTCTTCCCATTCTGGATGCATTTGCTTTTCCTTCTACCGAGATCGTGCCCGTTCTCTCGCGCTTTCTTTCTTGCATCCTACATCTAAACGACCGTGTATTGATCTGTCCTTTTTGTGGTTTTCGATTCCTCTTTCCTCTTCCCTTTTCAACCCCCGCGCCTCTCTCCGCCCTCTCCGCCCTCCTCGTGATCCTGCTCTTCTCTTCTCCTGAACACCGCACATCCAAACGTCTAAAAAATGATACAACAACGCGGCAGAGGCAGTGGCTCCGGCTACCCACCTCCCACCAACGCACCACGGCAGAACGAGTACTTTGTCCCGCGCGATGGCATCGACCGCGAAGTCATCACGGCCGACATCTGTCGCTACCTGGGCAACGATGCTCTTGTCCGCCCTGGCACACACACAAATGTGAGTCGTTGTGGACGGTAAGACAACTAGGCAAATAAAAAACAGTAGAGCCTCGTCAGGCGTGTGCGCTTCGGTGTACTGACCACTTCTTTTTTCTTTCATCGATAGGACAACGGTCGTGTCATCCAGGGCTACTTTATCACCGCATACCGAAACTTGACGACGGTAAGTTGCGCCTGCGCTCCTTTGGCGCCGTTCCTAGATCTTAATTCGGGCCTGGACGTTCTAACCAACTCATTCTCGCAGGCGATGATTGCCGATCTCAAGGCCGACTCTGCTCGCTGGGATGCAGAGAGACGGAAGAGTCAAACTGGGCGCAGGTACACCAGCCTACTCCCAACAGAGACCGGGTTGACGACCCGCGTGCATAACCCTAACTCCCAAGCAGTCAGATACCAGGACTCCCAGATCAGAGACATTCCGCAACGCCATGACGGAGGCAGCGGTGGTAACATGAACATCCCCGCCGGTGGTGGCAGCGGCGCCGCGTAACGGCAGCATGCAGCCACCATACGGCGGCAACGGAACTGGCGCCTACGAGAACGGACCTCGCTTCCCAGGCAGCGAGTCTCCCGGATACAAGGCCACTGGAACTGGAGGACCAGGCCCGGCTCCCTATGGGCCCCTGGAGGACACGGGAACTACGGCAACGCGCCCTATGCGCAAGGCGGTCTGCCACCACAGGCACAATATTCTGCCCAGCCACCGGCGGCACAGGACCCTAAGATTCGGCAGCCTGGGTGGCGCCTACGGTGCCCCCATCGGCAACGCCGGTCACCCGCAACAGCCCAGGAACGGCTATGCAAGCGGCGCACATTACGCCGTTGTTTCGAACCGCGATATGTACTTCCATGGATATGCAGATGACGGATGCGCCCGTTGCACCCGCACGGCGCAACACACCGCCCGGTGGCCCTGGTGCATTTGCAACCCCCATCAGCAACAACACTCACGGAGCCTACGGTGCTGCGCCGCTCCAGCACGCCGGAGCCTACGGTGGCTACTCCGCGCCGCCACCACCAGCCAACCATGCAGCCGCTTACGCACCACCCATTGACGGAGGTTATGGCCGAGGTAGGTGTTTACTTGACTTGGATTGATTGCGTGCAATGTGGGGATTTCTTCTTTTTGCTCACATGCCGTGCTCAGCCCCGAATGCAACCCTGGATTCAGCCCTGCTCATGATATGACAACTCCTCCTCCGCACGCCCAACAGTATGAAGAACCTGCCCTTCCCCGAGCTCCCATCCTCCTCCCCTGCTCGCCCTGGAGTACCTATTGCATCGAACACTGAGGCTCAACTACCAAACACCAACAGTGGACAACAAGCTGGCGCTCGGCCCCCCGGGACACACGGGCTGTAGGTGAGCGGCCCGATCTAACCAGATGCGTGACCGCCTTGACCGTCCCGATCGTCCTAGCGACCGGGACCGGGGACCGTGAGCGCGAGCGTGAGACGAGACGCTACGCCTCCCAACCGGAATGGAGTTCCGCCAAATCTAGCAATGTGCCACCTCACCACGGCTATAGCCGGAGATGATACCCCTCCATGGCTCCTTTCCTTTTTCCCTTTCTTTTTCTGGAGACGACAACGCAAAAGACGACGACTTTTATCTCGATTTCGCAAATTTCCTTGCCATTTATGGACGGCGTTTCTTCTCATATTTGGTTGGTAGTGGCGCTTTGGTACACTTGACGCTGTGACGATTTTTTTTATTTCAACCTAGCCTTGCTTCCTGCTTGGCTCGGCCCCGGTTTTCCTCTCTCTCTGTCTCTCTCCTCTCTCTCTCGCATCGTCCCTCCTTAATCACCCCCTGCTTCTCTTTCCTATGCCAAGTCTTTACGTTCGGGTTGTATTTTTTTGTAGCTACACCTTCTGGCTAGATGGGTTTGCATTTTTTGTGTGTTCTTTTCGGATTTTCTCTCATCGGGGATGACCTTTGCTTCTCTGCAACTTTTCTCCTTTGGACCTGGACCTGACTTGGACCCCAACTCCTTACCTGGATTTTCCCTACCACTGGACGACCTCAGTTCGAAAGAACAATGTTCCGACTTGCCCTGGATTTCCTCACACTGGCATATATCTGCATACTATGGACGACTAGAAGTGCCACAGTTTTGGCTCGCCCATGATTTGCTTTTTTTTTGTCTGACAGTGCTCGATCTTTTTGACAAGCCACAGCTCAATCCAACTTTTTTGTTGTAGAGATTTTGGCTTAGGACTACTCTGCCAGGGTTTTCTCTCCTCTCTCACCTTGGACCCATGCATTAGATTCACGGCACGCTCCTCAAACCTTCCTGGAACAATATACGCCTGGCCCAGATTGGTAACTCACGGGCACTTCATGGGAATGTAGCCCCAACGCTCTCGGATTTCAACTTTGTGCCGACAAACCTACCCTGGAATCTGTAACCACATTCCGCTATTGTCAACAAAGGCCTCACGATCTATAAATGAAACGAAGGACAAAAGCACCATCAACGTACTTGACTTGCACATTGTATACCTCATTTCCACTCGGTCCAGGAACCAACAAAATAAAATATATCACTGCCCTTTGGACTTCTGAGAGCGTTAATTTTATTATATCAACAACAGGTCTCTCAGTTGGGATTGAACCACTACCTGAACAACTACTGGAATCATCACTCATCAACCAAACAAAGAAAATGGAAATTTGCGGCCCTCCGGTTGCCTGCTCTGCTCCCACATGGAAACATGAACCGGACCACGACAATTGCCAAAATACATTCGGAGGACAACAACAATTGGCGTTGCTTTACACCGCTCTATTCAGGATAAATCGTGATTGGACTACTCTTGAGAAAGGATTTTCTGGTCGCTGTTTCTTTTTTTGTTCTGGCTCTTACTATCATATGCGCTCATTTGTTTACACGGCGATATTCAGGGAAAGAACGTTTTTATTTTTGTCAACCATGTTTGTCTTCTGATCCTCCTACACATGCTTTCCATAAGGGTGAGTCTTTTATCCACGCCGGTCACGTTTGTTGATACCTTTTCTTTCTAACACGCTTGCTCTTAGACTAGGCATGCCATGGTCTGTCCGGAAAATCCCCCTTCCTGTCTTTTCGTTTATTTGTATCCTTGTCGAGTTTTTCTGTCCCAGGAACTAACTGGTGCGAGACATCTGACTGTGCTTCAGACTGCTATCCTGATTTATCTTGACACATCTGAATACAGATCTGGACACAATTCGAATCTCCCAGAAGCAGCTGCTCTCTGTGTCTTTTGGAATTGGAACGACTGTCGCTATCTCTGTCCTGGCTCCGGCATAACGGAGTGGATCTACTTTGATTGCTTTGCCCTGGCACTGAAAGAAGACAACGCAAGATCTTGGAATGGAGTTGCCGACATGCTGCATTTCTGCGTCCTATTTCTGTACTTGCTCCGGAAATTAAGGTGTCTTTTGCTGTCCCATGTTCAATACTTTTTTACTTGGGCATCAGCTGTTGAGTATTACTTGGTAGGTATTTCACTCGGACTCTCTTCTCCACGATTTCAGTCGTTTTTGTTTTTTGTCGTTGGTCGCAAACCATTCTCTTCTGGCCTTTCCTTGGCCTGATGCCACCCTACAAAGGGAGGGAAAAAGAAGGGAACGGAAATATCAAGTTGCAAAATACTAACACCTTTTTTCACAGCTTCCATCTTGACATTTTTAGATCATGGCATCGCGTTTGTACCACCTTAGCAGGTACTGGTTGGCCCTCCATTTTCTTTCTTTCTTTCTTTTGGCATCGCTTATGCTTTTTTTTTATTACTTTTGTGTTCTTGTTCTGATTATTTCTTTCCTACATTGCACAAACAGCTTCCAGCATAACTGGCCCCTATGCACACAAAACACACCTGCACATCTGCACACCTGCACACCTGCACATACACATGCACACCGGAGAGAGACTTTGGGAGAGAGGTACAGGGATGATGTTGGCGGGTTTCGGGCATCTTGAAATTGATTGGCGTCTGGCTGTTGTTTAATGATGGGACCTCTTTTTCAGTTACTTTTTTTTTTTTTTTTTTGCTGCTTGCTTTTTTGCTCTTAATGTATTGGTTTACCTTTCATTAATATCTTAGTGACTTTTGTGAGGATCTCATTATTCTACTTTTTTTTTAACTATGATACATGTTTTCGTCTACTTGGTAAGGCGAGGGGGATTTTCTGGTTGATTATCTCTACTCCGATTCGCAATTGGGAACCATTCCTACTTTTTTTGAGATTCCCGCCATTGCTGACTTGTCTGTCTCTTCTCACACGACTCAAGCTGTTGATGAACTCTCCAACGTGTGTGCCATGATGGGCATTGGCTCTCTCTAGGTTTCTTGCATGTGACCGTGACATGTGTCCCGATCTGGCGTACAGCTCTGTTTTTCGAGTGAAGCATCATTACACTGACAATGGACTGAATTCCGTGGCCCTGTCAAGTATGCTATGTTGGTTAGCCCGAGCAGAGAGATCTTGTGTCGAAGACATCAATCTATCGACACCTCTCTAGCACCCGACCTGATGAAAAGGCATCAGACCAGCGCGGCAGCCATTCTTTTTTATCAATTCTTTACTTCCGGCAAGAGCTGAACCAAAAAAAAAGGGAGATGCCTTAGCCAGCGAGTAAGACTCTCGAGAATGAGCGATGTGCTGCTCTACAGCGACGCCGGACTTTGAAACTCTGCAAAGCTATATCATATCACAGTCGCAGTTTCCTTTTTACTGTAGCCTAAGCTAAGTTGTACACCCTTTCTACTATATCATCCGCTGTTCTGGGCGGCGACTGTAAGACTCGACTCTGCCCCCTTTACGTCAAGAGAAAGAAGCATTGCAGCGGTCACAAATACTCACCCAATGGCGAGAACAGAACAGTTGGTTTCTTTCCCTTGTTCTTTGGTGACATTTACGAAAGCAATCCAGTAAACAAGTGGCCTTGACAGTCCATATGGGTGGTGCTGCCAGGCTGGAGAGCTTTGTCGTTTATTTCCATGGGGCCCGTACATAGTAATGTACACGTATCTTACACGTACATGTACTCGTAGGCCGCCTTTAGGCGCTACGAACAGGACAAAAAGGGCCGAGCCTCCCCTGTTACGGGAGCTTTCTCTACCACATGGCTTGGCAAGCTATAATAGGCTCCCGGCAAGACGACAAAACGTAAATAAAGACCTGGCCAGAATTGGGTTACAGTAAGAATACTTGCTTATCACGGCACCTTCCAGAAACAATTGCCGGTGTCTGGAATGGGAATGCTCTCGATGGTAATGCTCTCTACCGGCGAGCCTTTGCCCTCTTGGCAGGAAAACATCGACGCCTATGACAGGCCCATCCTCGTCCTCTGACGCGTACAAATGGCGGAACAAACACCACGGGTTTCGTCAAAATAGGCCAATCCGGGGATGGGATTGTTTGTCCTCCTGACCTGGCTGGTAGATGGAAGGGGGAAGTGGCCGGGGCAGGGGCGTGATTCAATCTTGCGGTGAACGGTATATTTCATTGGGGGAGTGAAAAAAGAGCCAGACCGGCGAATGAGAAGCGCGCCCTATTCGCCTGACTGTTTGAGGTGGGTGTTACATGTGTACAAGTAGAAAAAATAAAGAAAAGCCAAGGCACTATGCACTATGCACTATGCACTATGCACATATTCCTGCACAAGAAACATCACACTCGCATCAGCTCGCATTCGAACCAATACAATACGACTGGCACTGTTCTAATATGATATATGCATTGCGGTGCAGCAGGGAGAGGGGAGGATGAAGGCGGCTGCAGGCTGCTGATGACAGTCGCTGATGACAGGTCGCTGATGGGGCGAGCGAGCCGGGCAAACACAAGAACACGGCAGAAGACAACGGCTGCAGCCACATCCACTGGCACATTGACAAGTGTTCATGCAGACAGTAGCCCCCCTCCTCCTCTTCCTCCTCCTCACATTGTTGGGCACCTATTTTCTGTCGAATCTTTGTTCGCGTTTGAGCCAGTGGCCGCCTGAAGTGTCCTCGCTTAGACGTCCGCATGTCGGAACGCTCCGATTCTTTTCACTCCATCCACAGTGCGCGGTGGAGCTATATGCCGTTGATTGCTCATTATTAGAGCTGCGTACGGAGTACATGTGCATGTACATGTACATAATATACATGTAAGATACATAATACATATTACGGAGCAGTGATGAACGCTTCGGGCATCGTGAGGCCGGCCCAGTGACAGTAGTTTTGGGCGCCACCCTTGCCTTGACGCTCTTTTGAAAAAGAGTGTTCTCTGCTACACTTCGACTTGCTCGTACATGCATGTGGTGTATTTTAGCCGGAGCCTTTCCGCTCACTACCGCGAGCAGAAGCCCAATGGACCAATACCCCTGCACCAACCACAATATCAAGAGCAGGATGCACTACTCCTCCCCTAGTATGTCAATACAAAGCAACCACACCTTGCCAAAAGCAACCACAGAACCAAAAAAAAAAAGGAAGGAGACCGCCTTGCCTGTGTAGGAGGCATTGCAGATTTCAGGGATACGGGGAGAGACGGACCCTTCCCTTCCCGTCGCACAGACGCTAGACCTGGGGTCTGACTCGCATGAGATTTTGAGCATGTGACCTGGAGTGCACCGCGAGAAAAGACGGTAAGACAGGCAAGAAAAAAGAAAAAAGCGAGTCTACTCAGTAGTACGTGGTGAGAAGGGTGTGATCGATATGGAAGGAAAATGGTTGGAATCAGGGACAGGCGAGGGTGGGAGGAAGTAGGATATCAAAGGAGCAGGTGACAGGGACCAGGGCAGTATGTGCAACGTTGAGATACGACGTGCTTTCTCGACAAAGTACATGTATGTACTTGGGGCACAGAAATTATGTGTTTCGCTATAATGTGCTGCGAGCAAGACCTGATTGACAACCACAGACAGTTCAGCAGAGGGCTTGCATTGGGATGGGATGCGGTCTTTCCCAGACACCACAACATACGCCGTAAGACGGAGTACATGTACATGTCAGATATACATGCCCTGGAAAGCCTCGTGCCATTGGCATCGTATCGACCTTTACCCCAAGGGGAAAACGAGGGCTTTGTAAAGATATGTGTCGATGTGCCATTCAAGGGGGTGCCTAAAGTATGACCAGTACAATTTTGTCTTTTGTATGGCCTCGATAAATATGACAAATTTTCAGTGCTATTGGTTTGAGGCCCGGACCAAAAAAACTTAAGAGCAAGCACTCTGCACACCACTCCATATTTAAAAAAAAAAAAAAAGACAGGGTTCTGTTCGTTTTGGAATGCGTTGGCCTTTCCAACGCACCACAACATAGCCTCTAGGCCTAGCCACCGGCCTAAGGGGGCCAGACACCCGGCACAGCAGCTTCTAATGCCTGTGGTGAACTGGAAAACTAGAAAAAAAAATTCTAGACTGGTAAGTACATGTACATGTAGACCTTTCATGACTTGCAGAGGCCGTGCGGGACAGACAGGCTTGCCTGCATCTCAAAGTGGTCTGGCCGGCTGACAAGTGGGCAGCTGGTGATTGGCAGGTGGAGGGAGGGGGAGGAAGAGATGGGAACGGGGGGATGGCTCGGGGTGGGAATGTGGAAATACAAGCAGCGTGGCATGATAATAGCGGATGATCTCTGCTGTCTGTTGGCCGTGATAAGCCTGGCCATCGAGAGAAAAAGGACCCCGGGCGCGTATCCTGTCGCCGACAACGCGTGCTCATGGCTGTCCGCGGCAGGAAGGGATGTCTTTGCATACGTTGTTGGTTGTTGTTGGTTGGGCACCGATTTTGGCCATCCCAAGTTGCAATAGTAAGTACATACATGTACTCTCGATCGTGTCGTACCCAGTACAGCCAGCAATGCCACCCAGGCTCACCCAGGGGTTCTCCGCAACTGAGGAACTTGGACCTGGACAGTGCCCAGTCTTGTAGGACGCACTGGAGCTGTGGAACTGGCTAGATGAGCAGGCCGCGGAGAGAGAACCTGCCTTGCAGCGTCGTCTTTTATGCATCGGAGCGGAGAGGCATGTCTGCAGCCAGCAAGTGCATGATGTATCGCCAGCATGAGAGGAGAAGTGGACTGGCAAAAAAGGGCAACGTGCAGCAAGAGGGGAGGAAGACAGGAGATGATCAGGATTGTCACAGAAGAATGAGCAAGGAGAACCACAGCAGGAGCACATCATACACACAGGGCACAGGGCGTCAACATGGACAGCCATCGTCTCCTTGGTGCTAAATACTCGTATCTTGCTTCCATCCCAGCAAAGGCACACCGCCCCCTTTTTTCAATTTCACGTTCATTCCAGATTTTCTCCCTGTTGCTCCTCCTAACTTTTTTTTCATCCAGTGTCTGCTCCCCGTTCATCTTGCACTGCTCCTCCTGCTCCTGGTTATTTTTCACTCATTCTGACAGAGTCGGGTGGAACGGGCCCCGACAGGGAACAGGGCTTGAGGATAGTTTCTGTTCGGAACGGGGAACAGGTCCCAAGAACAAAGCGGGCCAACAAACAAAAACGCGCGCCGGTGAACTCGGCTCGCTGTAGCAGTACTTATCTTACATAGCTCGAGGAGGAGCAGCTCTCAAGGAGAAAGATCCTCTCACACCTGTCGAGCCCGCTCATCAAACGCCCGACAAAGCGGCCGGCCGGCCCCATCCATCTTCTCGCTTCACCCTAACATTTTTTTTTTGGACGGCGACCTCCACGATCACCAGGCACTGTGGACTTTCTCTCTGTCTCTCCCCCCTCCTCCTTATTTTCAAAGTAGGGATGTCCTTGCCGTCTTGGTCTTGGCCAGCACATTCAACTCGTCTTGCGGTGAGTAAATTCACAGAGAAGGAAGAGGATGATCTTTCTTTTTTCCTTCTCGTTCGTAGCTTGCGTCCATTGGCAAATTGGCAATCCCCTCTTCATCCCTTGACAGAACCCCCCCCCCCTTTTTTTTTTTTCTTTTGATTTTTGACGTCCTGGTTTTTGATGTGCCTTTATTTTGTGCCTTTCTTGACTACGAGTAATGTGCACCCATTTTCTACCCAAACTGTTTGCCTGCACATTCCGGTTCTCCTCGTAAATACTCAGAAAGCTAGGAGGCTCCTAAAAAGACCACGCCGCCGCTCCCACGCATCAGCTTCGGCACCAAGAAAGAAAGAAAATTAAGGAGAAAGGGCCTGCCCGCCGCCGTTGACCTGGGCGAGGGCTCTTTCCGCTTCGGCGCTGCGCGTAAGCCCCCGTCAAGGGCCGCTCCAGCGGTGCGGGCGGGATACATTGGTGTCCTTGTTCTGGCGGACAATGGTCAGCGGGTGCTAGGGGGTGAACGAAAGGGGGCCGAAGAGGGACAGCCCATAGATCCCGGGGTCCCAGGCTGTTTTAGCAGGACACAGACTCACCCCATATCCAGGCAGCCGAGTCCACTATGCTTTTTCTTGTGCTTTGTGCCTTGTTCTTTCTTTTTTCTTTGTCTTGGACATCCCGCAGCTTGGCACAGCGGTTCTTCCTCTCTCCATCCAAGATCGTCTGCAGCTTTCTCGATACTATCGAGCTCGTTAGGAGCTCATTAGGAGCTCGTTTCGATCCTTTGCCTTCGCGGCGCCACTGCACTGGAGGATACGGGGCGAACGAGGGTCAGTCCATACTAGTACCCGCACCAACCGCCAGAGAACAAAGAAAAACGAAGACGCAAAGGAGGCACTACTGCCAATAGGCAAGCCAAAGCGGGGAGCGGACCAGACCAGCAGACATGCCATGTCGAGAGAGAGAGAGAGAGAGAGAGTGAGACCTACATGTAATACTTCGTACAGTCAAACAAGAGAAAAAAGGAAGATGGTCGCCGACACTACTCAGTACGAGGGACGGAGGAGCTGGACAAGGGAAAGGAAAGGGAAAGGGAGGGCCGGGCCCTCGTCCTCTCCCTATTTCGGCTCGTTGCAGCAGTGCACGTCCGGCGAGGATCGCCTGCCTGCGATGTGTCGCATGTCGTATGCAGAATGTAGAATGCAGAATACACAGAGCCTGCATCTGCTGCTGGGTGAATGGCATCCAACAAATGCACTTCGTATGTGCGACGTGTACACCTGTATAACGCGTACACATGTACGACGCATGTATCCTGCGAGGCAGCAGAGTCTTGAAGAAAAAAGCAGGCTGTGTCTCATGGCCAGGCAGTCTATAACGGCTCCCACTTAAGAAAACTGCAAGTGGCTCTTCATACCAAGAGAACAGACGTCTGGTTACGCTGGGAAGGCTGTGGAGTCCACTCCTGGTTATTGATGGCAAACACGGCACCTCTCTGCCTTTGCTTGCGTCCGCCAGCATGCACGCCTCTTGGGAAGTATCTTGGATCAAGGTTCCGGACACACCCAGTGTGACTGAGCAATGGCAAGTTCCGACTGGTTCCTAGCTGGCATCTTCATAGTGCTCTCGATGTATTTCACCTCTTACCCTTGGCAGCATTGGCAGTTGGCTCTTTTACCCCCCTCGTATTCCTCCCCTTCCGAACACCGGCCTTTTTGTGTGTATTGTATATTTATCAGTGTCCTTCACGAGTGCGTCTATTTTTTTTGTCCTCCTCTTTCTTCTCCTTTTTTCTCGTTCTTTCTCTCGTTTTTTCCCTCCCCATTTATTCAAGTTCTCCCGTTTTGCCGCCCGGTGATTGACTCGGGTTGACCCTGCTTTTTCGAGTGAGGGGGTAAAAAAAATCTGGACCCGTCCTTTTTATCCGCGGTCCCCTAACACTGGGTTTCTCGCTCGGCATGAGCTTTCGCTCACCTGGTTGGCTCCAGCAAACCCAGCGAACCCAGCAAGCCCCCGAGGCTAGCACACGCGCCAATGGCATAGTGAAATCATCTGCCAGCCAATCAGCGTGCGTATTCGACAGCTCCCACCTCTCGGGCTCTCTCACCACGGCTTGTTTTCCCTGGGATGACGGTCATTCAGAGCTGAGATGGGGAGGAGGGTGTCTCCAACATGAAGCACATATTTATCCTAGGAAAGAAAAAAAAAATCGCCACCGCTTCTTAACGGCTTACGGGGCGGTTGCACTGTTGCGGTCTCGCATGCGTTCTCTTTCTTCTCTTCTCGGGTGACGATTCTCTGCGACCGAAGCTCGCGTAAAGTAGTGCATGGGAATATTCTCATCACAGCGGGGTGACAAGGGAGGGATGGAGGGTGTGTGTGTGTGTGTGTGTGGGTGGCGAAGGGCGAACTGAGGCGAAGAGCGGAAAGCCATCCCCCTGCTCTGTTTGGTCAATGTGATTTGTGAGGTCATCGGAATAGACGGTGAAAAAAAGAACAAAAAATATACGAGTAAGGGGGACAGCATGTCGGGCACGCCACATCGCTTTGACTACAAGAACACAAAGAAGAGAAAGCAATACCGTTGAAAAGCATGTCTTTGCAAAATCCAGAGGTGTGAGTGTGTGCGTGTGAGAAAAGGAAACAAATCAGCGTTGGAATAAAAGAAGAAGCGAGTCGAGCCGCCTTTTTTTTATCTCACATGCGGGATGTTCGCGTGTAGTGAGCGAGAGATGCAACGGTGGTGATGAAGAGAATAGGAGAGGAAGGGCTGAAGGAAGAAACGAGAAAGAGAGAAACAAAAGGCTGCAATTCACCCATCTACGATCGTGCTGGAAAGCCTAGGAAACCCGAGCCAAAGAACGGGAATGACATGCAGGAGACGTCTGTCACTAGATCTCGGTGTATTTTTGGCCACCGTTGAATGCAAGATATCCCTTTATTCGATGGTAGCCGCATCTCCAGCAGACATCCAAGGTGCCTCGCTTTTCATTCTTTTTTTTCATTCTCTTGTATTTTCCCCTCTCAGAGTGTTCTCTTTGTTCTCCTTTTTTTTCTTGTCTCGCCTGCTGACTTCTGACCATATTCTCAGTTTACTGAGACCTACTCCATAATAAGATGATCTCGTTTCTGACTCGCGCTCAGTAAGACGACCTGCCTTTATCTTTCAAGGCTCAGCAGTCAGGAATAAAGGCTAGGCCAGCATTTTCGCTGAAGCGGAGTCTTTGTAGATTCCTCACTTTTTATTCTGCCTCTCGTTTTCTTCCAAGTCATATCTACGCAAGTCCACGGTCCGTTTCGTTTCGTGCCAAACGAGGCTCCTCTTCGCTCTGTAAAGTTGCCAAGGCGCCTCTAAAAAAGCCTCCAAAGAAGCCTCCAAAGAAACCGAGCTAGGCGAGCTATTTGGCGCTTGTATGGCGAACTTCTTCCCCCAAAACGTCCACCCCCTCAGTTCCGCGCCCCTAATACCTGCCCTTTCTGTGCAAAGTCAACCCGAACTGGCTACCGGTTCTGCAGGTCGCCTCGCCCCTTGCCGCTGCGAACTAAGGAGAACCCGGGCACCAACGAAAAAAAAAAAAAAAAAAAGAAAAGGACCAAAAGTCCCCTCTTCTACTCAGTAATAATACTCCGTAAAACCGCCCCTCTTATCTATCCTCTCTAAGCGCACTCGCGCACTTTGCGCACCCGTGGAAAAAGAGGGACCACCCCTGCCCTTTCCATTACGCTACGTGACGACCCCCCTCCCACTTTCACAATATTAAGGTGTAACCATGAATTTTCACAGTCCTGAAAAAAAAAAGAAGAAAAAAAAAACGAACGGAATAAAAGCAGATTTCCGAACGAAGACAAGAAAAAAAGGGCTTTTCTTCCGGACCAAAGCGGAGAAGAAGCTAATCAAGTCCACAAAAAAAAAAGGAATGTGGTTTATTTTATTCCCAATTGGACCTTTCGCTTCTTTGTCTCGCTGTAAAAAGAGCCTCAATTCTTCATGGGAGGCCGAGCGAGAAAGAAATGCCCGGTTTATTGAAAGATGGAGCGAGGACGGAAAAGGTAGGCGAAAAAAACCAAGTCTTTTTTTTTCTCCATTCATACCATGTGCATGAACATTTTAACGGTAAAGACTATAGCGTACAAGTGAAAAAGAAAAGAAAGAGTATTGCCGTCTTCCGTAACTGGAACCCCGTAATGCCTTTTGACGCCTTTTGACAAGTACGTACATGGATTTTACTTTTTTTTTTTGGTCAGTAGTGCCCATCAAAGATCGCTCTACGATCCGCCGCCGTCACCTGCATTTTGGTTCCCGCCCACGACAAATTGGCCAAGTGCGTAAACTCCTTCGTTGGACAGATAAAAAGAAAAACAAGAGGCTCAAAGAAACCTTGATGCTGAAAATCTCAACTGGGCAGTAAGAAAAATAAAAGACATATTCATCATAGCAGAAACAGAAAACCCACACATCGTAAAAACATGTTGACGAAAGGAGAAAAACAACTTTGAGAGACCTAGGGTATCACTGAAACCCAGAGGCAAAAGCTAAAGCTAGGCGGGGAGGAAAAAACGGAAACAATAAATCATAATGCAAATGTGCAGTCCGACATCCAGTACATGTACGTGGTGATGATATAATAATAGTAGTGGTAGTAGTAATAGTAGTAGCAATAGTAGTAGTCAGTCGTATGCCGTGAGGCAATTTGTCTTTTTTTTTCCAGGGTCACCGAAACCAAACATAAAAGAGAAAAACATGGGAAAGAAAACGAGGAGGGGAAAGCAACCAACACCGAAACCGAGGGGTAATGTTCCACAATGGCTTAAAAAACCTGACCGTTGGGAACCCGCATTGCTGCCACCCGAACCTTTATCGAACATGTAAAGCAAATAGAAAGCAAATGGGGTCGAAGGATGACGAAAAGAGAAAAAAAGAAAAAAAGAGACCGAAAAAAAGACAAATTGGAAATGGGAAAATGGGAAACATGGCCGTGATCCCTAGACCTATCAATGAAAATAAAAAAAAGATCTCCCTGCATAGCCGGCACAGGGAGAGATCGCAAATATTGCCCATGGGCAATGGGGCGAGAAGCGAACGAGCAAAGAGATTGGAGGAAAAGAGGTCACCGTATGTGGTGTGTCGCATCAAAATCGTCTCAACATGGAGCTGTCGATATCACGGCCAGCGTTGGGCTCGCGCGCCATGTGCGGTTGTGGATGGTTGTACGAGTAGTAGTCACCAGGAGGGGTCCTTGACTTGTCGTCTGCTTCACCGCTAGGTGACCTTGATCCGAGCCTCTCAGTGGGGGGAGTAGCGGTGGTTCCGGACACGCTGCCACTACTGCGGGCGCTGGTACTGCTACAAGAGGGGGAGTAAAATGTTAGCTAACCAAAGATCCCACTAGCGTTTTTTACCGCAATACGGGTAGGAGTTGCAGGCATCGCGTACTCGGTACCCACAGAGGACATTGGAGGAGGTGGTGGAAGTACCGGAGGAGCAGGAGTGCCGTAACCACGGGGAGCACTTGTCGACGGCGAAACAGCAGAACCAGGTCCCGAGGCAGAGCCATTCATTGAGGGCGGCGAACGGCGAGCATCCTCAGGGCCACGGTAGTAGCTCATTTCGTGGCTGTTGGTGGATAGTTGGCATACGGAGGCGGTGGCGGCAGGCGATTCGGGAACTCGGCTTCCTCCTCCTCTCGAGTGCGCTTACGGGCGCGGTTCGGGTCTTCTCCAGGATAGCCCGGGTGAGAGTGTGGGTACGGAAGTGGAAAGCTGGCGTCCAGGTGGTGGAGGGCCTTGCGGCGGGGGAGGGCCGTACGGAGGCCACGGTCCATGTGGGGGGCATGTGTTGCTGGTAGTAGCCGCCTGCACCGGGAGAAACAGGTCCGTAGCCAGGATGGCCGCCAGGTCCGTTCATAGGACCAGGGGAGGAGGCCCGATGCCAGGAGGGCCGGCTGGTCCGCGCCCCCCGTTGGGGCCCAAGGGCTGGCCGAATGCACCGTAAAGAGGGGTTCCAGGAGGCACACCGCCTTGGATGGCAGAAACAGGAACAAACGCGGTTGACGTGGTTGACGACACGGGCTGGAAAACGCAGTCGTTGCCTGTCTTTTTGCAGTTTGTGCATTTGCCATCTGGTGTGTTTTGGTAACCGCTGCAACGGATCTGTTTCCTCGTGTTAGCAAAGAGCTCCCCCACACCCGGCAACAGAACAGAAGCGACAGCGCGCTTCCTCCATGAAAAGAGCAAGAGACAGAATACGAACCTTGCGCTTGCGGCAGTACTTGCACGCAATGGATGTCCGTTGGCGAGGCGCGGTTTCCGGAGGTGCATTCTGGTAGTTCGGGGGCATATGCTGCGGGGCCCAGTACGGAGCGTTGGGAGGCGGGTGGTCCGGGTAAGGGTTGTAAGGGGCGGCG
Source organism: Sporothrix curviconia (assembly GCA_016097085.2). NCBI lineage: Eukaryota > Fungi > Ascomycota > Sordariomycetes > Ophiostomatales > Ophiostomataceae > Sporothrix > Sporothrix curviconia. The sequence continues at coordinate 163,700 of JADMNF010000060.1, forward strand.
TATCCATAACCGTCACGGTAACCCTGGTCAGGATGCGGGTGCATGCGAGCGGCATAGTGCGGATCAGGCGGGCCACCCATCTGGCTGGGAGGCCCAGGCGGGCCAGGAGGACCATGGTGAACCGGGGTCCGGGGGTCCCGGAGGTCCCGGAGGGCCTGGGGGTCTGTGAGCGCCGTTGTGCTCGTCTGCGTACGGGTGCGGAGGGCCAGACATTGGGCGACCAGCGTGGTCGTGATGCGGCGGAGGCGGGAGTGGCGGCGGGTACTGGCCGAGGGCGCTACCATAGGCCTCGCGGAACGAAGGCAGCGTCACCGTGTTGCCACTGCTGTTGTTGCTGCCACCGTTTCCGTTGCCAATGCCGTTGCCAATGCTGCCATTGCTGTCGCCAAGGTGGAGGGGCTTTGGGCGGTGGCGGCGCTCGTCGTCTTCATCCTCGGTTTTAGAGCTGCCATCGCGGCCTTGGGGGATTTGGGCCAGTTTAGGCCTCCCCTCGTCAGCCATGCTGTGAGGATAGGGCGGGTGGAAAGGCCGGTACTCTGTGATGGGCGCCAGTTTGGCGATTGGATTCTTGCCCGCGTTGACTGGAAGGTGGAAAAACGGAGGGAGAAGGAGAGGAAAGGCGGGCCAGATATGGAAGTTTGCAAGAAGGTAGGATGCGAAGCACCAGCCTAATGCAGGAGGGAAACGGATGGCGAGATATGACTATGACGAGAGAGAGAGAAGAGAGAGAGGGAGGGGGAGGGTGTCTTGTGTACAGGAGAGGAAAGTGTTCTGGATCAAAGGTGGTCGGATGACAGAACGAAGCCAACCAAAAAGTCTTTGTCCCGACCGTCTGTGGCGAAGCCAATGTTAGTAACGGAGACCAAGGACAAGTGCAATGGGTAGGCCGAGAAAGCGCGGCAGACGGAAGAAAAAAGAACGGTACAAAGACCTAGAGGCGGCAAAAAAGGGTACAAAACAGACGAGTGCAGGCGTGCTGTTGGTACGGAGGGAGAGGGGGAAGAATGTGGCAAGTCGATATGGACGTGTTGGCGATTTGTTTTGAGGTGAACGCGGGAGACTAAAGAAAGAGCTCTGAAAAAAAGAAAAGGCCCAGCGCCCCCGAACAGCCAGAACAGGAAGGAAAGAACCCAGAAAAAGAGAAAAAGGGAAGCCGCGATGGGAGACTGGAGGAAGGAGCGACGAGGTGAAGAGGCAGGGGGAGAAGGAGCGAGGCAGCAAAAGAGGCGAAAGGGGAAGCAGAGGGAAAGAGAGACTGGGATGATGCGCACTATTATACGGGAAAGTGTTGTTTGGGCGTCTGCACCGCCTGTACATGCGCTACAGCAGAGGCAGAAACGGGGAGGGCTCTAGCGGGCAACGATAGCGGACGTTGGTGGTGTTGGTCTGTCTTGGGTGGTAGTGGTGGTGTGGGCAGGAGGAGCACGAGGGTGTGTGTGCACTGGCTGTGTCTGGCTGGGCGCGAAAGGGGGGAAGGAGCGACCAGGACAGGGCAGGCAGGCGTGAGCTTGGGCTGGGCTGGGCGTTTGGGTGTGGGCATGGATAGCGATGGAGTCAGCATGCGAGTAAGATACGAAGATACATGTACTCGTAGAGGTACGACGGGCCAAACGTGCAGGGGTCAAAGACTAGTACGTAGGTGCGGCCCCCAGGTAGATGGACCGCTCGCGCGCGCCTTTTGCCTTCGCCTGACCCAGCAAAGCGCAGCGCCTTTGTTGTGCGTGGCTCGTAGCGGCCACCAGCGCTGAAAAACGGCAGTAGCGCAGCGTTGGCGTTGGCTAGCGGTAGGGAGGGCAGTTTCGACTAAACCTGCACGGCGGGCCCTAGCCGAGGACGGAAGGAATTGATGGGAAGGACGGGCGGGTAACGATGGGCATGGACAGCCCAGGCTGCCTCTGCCGCAGGCCACAGGCCGCAGTCCGCAAAGAACCCGCTGGCGTGGCACTTGCCCTTTGTCTTGCTCCCACTTGGTTGCTGACTATTTTTATTAGACTAGGATGGGCCTCCATCTTTGTTCTGCTTCTGACACGCTGACACGAGGTGTTGGAGCGTTGTTTGTCTGCCGTTTTGACCAGTTTGATGCGTGTGCTCTCTTGTCTGCTCTTTTTTTTTTTTGCTTTTTTTTCTTGCCAGGCAGAGGCAAGAGAGACGGAATTGCTCTTTGCTGAGCGGCACTTGTCGCTCCTCGCTTTCTTGCCCTCGCGCCCTTTTTGCTTTGCAGTCATTTTGTTCCTCGCTCCAGTTGTCCCCCTTTTGTGCACCCCCAACGATTGTCGTTCAAGGCCTGGCGAGACATCTGTCATGGTGAGACAGACACTGCCAGGCCGGCAGGTGTCAGGCGGGTGTGCAACAACGACTTGTGCGCCTTGGCCGTCTTGTGCGTCGTGTCTCGCCCTGTCTGGAAAACACACGGCATCGGCGGAAGATACGGCACCAAATGCAGCCACAACCTCCGCCGTGCCCTCGATTCCATAGAACACAGGGCCTGCCCATCCTGGGCTCGTCCTTTCGAGTGGCAAAGGCCCGAGGCAGCCAGCGGGAAGGCAAGTGCCGGCAACGACGGGCGTACCGCAGCACTGGCGCGGAGCTTGCTGGTATCGATGAAAGAAGGCACTCTAGAGTCCACGGGGTCACGAGCACAAGAAAGCAGCACGTTGGCCCAAGACACAGAGAAGCGAGCATCTGAGGCAGCCGCACGGAAAGAAGGAGACCAAAAAAGAAAGCGCACCGCAGGCTGTAGGATCGAAGCATAACAGCACCTCCACCACCCTCGGCGATACTCTCTCTCTCCCCCCTCTCTCTCTTCACATTTCTCTCCGTGATCATGTGCCTGGTCCAGACTTCACCGCAAACTCCTGCCGTTCCTTGGACGCTGCCCGTGGTTGCCTCTGGTCCCCTCGTCCACTGCCACCAACAGTACCAACAGTGCCAATAGTGCCAATCCCAAACCACTACCAGCACCACTAAGCCTTAATTCGCTCGTCCACCGTTTGGCCAAACAGGCTGCCAAAAAGGCTGCCAACAAAGCGTGCCGCTGCTACCCGTCTTTATCGTATAGCCCGGCGGTTTCTGTGTTTCTTGGGGAGCTGGCCTGACAGTTTTCGACGAGGTAGGTGGCTTGTGGTGACAGGAATAGGATCTGGCCATGATGACGGAATCGAAAGCAAGGGAACAAAGGAAAGGGGAAGCAGCAAGAGAAAGAGCTCAAAGGGATATTCGGTGTGGATCGGTGCAAATAATGCCATGAAGATGAGGTAAGGTGCTGATGGAGAGGCCATATAAAGAACCGAAAAAGAAAAGAAAAGAAAAAGACAATTGGTGTAGATAACGCAGATGACAATAACAAAAAAAATCAATGTGAAGAAAGGAGCTTGACGCGAATAGGGAAAGATGAGGTGTGTCGAGTCATCATGAGAGAGACGTACCTTTTTTGCTCTTTGTGCTTTGTGAGTGCCTTTGTTTGGATGCGTTCGTTCTCCAGTGCTCCAGTTCTTCTGTTCCTCTGTGTGTTCTGGGTATTCTGCTTTCTCTGTGTTGCCGTCGTGCTCTTGCAGCTTCCTTTTTTTTTCTCGCGTTGCTTCTGTTTCAAGTCGAGCCCGTTTCGTCAAATCGATCGAGTGCTGTGCAGGTGGGCAAGATGGCAAAACAGACCAAGAAGTTGCAAGAAGTGGAATTGTTCGACTGGCGGTGGGATCTGGGGCTTCTTATTAGATTTTTTGGCTCGTTTCTATTGCTCTTCTATTGCTATTGCCCCCCCTCCCTTCTTCTCCCCTCCAGGGAAAAAAATACCAATGCCCGCCCGCCGTGTCTGAATGGCATGGGTGTGTGTCTCTTTTTACCCACTTGGATTTTGCTGGAAGAAACGGGTCGCTACGGCGCGCTGCTCGCTGGTCCTGATGGGGGAGCTACAATGTAGCGAACGAGGGAGAAGTTACGGTGACAGGGGAGGGGGGCGTGAGTAGAGAAAAGCAGAAAAAGAAACTAGAACATGGAGCAGAATCGCATAACGATGAGAGGCAAGGCAAGGGGGGAACAGGAACGAGAAAAAGAACAAAAGATTTCGGCAGGATTTCCACATAGTATTAATGGCCCGTACCTGTTTTACGAGATCCTTCCCTTTCTTTACTTTTCTTTTCTGCTGCTGCTGCTTTTTCTTCTTTTTAACCAGCGACGGTCATCCCATTGTCAGACATCCAGCTTGTGCGCCGGTAGGGTCGACGAATTGGGAACGTATGGGTAGCACAGCAGGAGGGTATGGAACAAAAGTGAAGGCTATGTGTGTACATGTACATGTGGGCATCCCTTTGCTTGCTGAAGACGGAGTACTCAGTAATCTATGCACTGGAAGGGAGACAGCATCACAACGGGACAGATTGGGCCACACTACTTGGGCTCTTTTTTTTCCGGAATCGAACAGAAATGTTGTCAGCGCGAGAGAGGCCGGGAGCAGGCCGACAGAGGAGAAACCAGACCAGAAAGACAAAGGCAGAAAGACAAACAACCAAAAGCTGGAGGGGGGGGCACATGTGGTAGGGGTGGGATCTTGGGAAAGGGGCGTGCCGAGTTTGTCATGTCTCTCACTGCTGTCTCTCTGTCTCTTTCTCCACGCCCCCTGGGGTACAAACTCGTAAATTTCAGATGGGGCCTAGCCCCCAGCCAAACAGGCCCAGCCGGCTCTAACGAACAAAAGGAGCGCCCACAAAGTCCAAGCTTCTGGGACGCGGCTTCTCAAAGGGGAAAAGGGAGCTGGGAAGGCCCGCGCGCAAAAACGGCAACGAGGAGACACGCGCACACGTGCCGACACACGGCTAGGACGCGCTGCGCACCACATATGCCGTATGCTGGTGAACCGAGCAGCCAAACGGACATGCAGCAGCAGCAGCAGCAGCAGCAGCAGCAGCAAAAGAGAAAAATGGTATCCAAGACAGATGGAGTGCGGTCCATGTATGCACAAGATCATGGGGAGGATAGTGGCAGGGAATGGTGGCAGGAGCGAGAACACCTGTCTCCCGGCGAGAAAAGGAGACGGGTCAGCCCAGACGTACCCGCGTTAGCTTGCTCACGAATAGGAAGGAACCCCGTAAATCGATCACCGAACGAATATTACGGGAGGGGCCTGCTGCGGGATGCGTTGGCGCCCAGCCCCGAGTGTGCGTCTTTAGTCATTTCTTCTTCCCTGGCCTGTGTTATTCTCTCTTCGCTGCATGCTTCTCGAGATGCCGGGCCTTGCCCCAAGACACCATATAGGGCAGCAGTTGCCGTGGGCGCACAGCGTTGGTTGCAGTGATACAGCGCCTGCAGCCGTTATGTGTCACTGTCGCAATCCGGCATGCGAGCCAGGACCGGGCAGACACTCCATGGCTGGCACCCTGCAGCCGTAATTGATGTCTTGGGGCGGTGCTGGTTTTGTGCGCTGCATTTGCGCCCCATGGGTCTACAAAGGCGTGTTTGTGCTTCCGTTTGCTCTTGCGTCTGCCCTGTCCTCCTCCTACTTTTGCCTCCCTCTGCATGTCGCCGATGCGTCCTGCATCTGCATCGCCACGGTCTGGTTTTCCGTGATTGCGTCATGGTCTGCTCCGTACATGTAAAGAGAATAAGAAGTATGTACAACGTAAGGTAAGAGTCACAAGTTGAAATAAAAAAAGGTTATACTTTACGAGGGACGCGAACGGACCAAAAACAGCCTGTGTTCTGTCCAGCGCGAAATGAAAGTCCAATCCCACTAACTTCGTACTCCCGCCTCTTCCCGCCTGATCAACCCACCCCATAGTCACCCACCACGGCGGCACCCAGCGCGCGGCGGCAGGACGGCACCTCCCCAGCTACGGTCGCATGATGGGCCGCAGGCAGCTTTAGTCGCCAAGCACCACCCATTTCCGGTTTAGCCCACCCGCGAGGCCAGGGCCGTCGCCCGCTTGTGCGTCGCTGGCGCTGGAAATACAGCAAGGCCTATTCAAGCCGTCGTATGTTGGCAAGAAGAAAAGAAAATGCGCTTTGCAAGATAAACACTGTCAACATGGCTTCCTTTCTTTCGCATCGGGCTATTCACGTCGGCATAGTGAAACACGAAAAACATGTTTCCGGGCCTGTCACCCATGCGACGTAAAAAAGAGTCAGCAAACAATGTTTCGCTTTTCTTTCCGTTGACTCTCCGTCGCTTTGTGTTGCCCGTATCTTTGCCGGAAAGACATTAAATGTAGGATACTTTGTATGTCTTGTTTCCTTTCTTTTTGTCTTATTTGGCTTGTGTCATGGAACCCACCGGAAGCGGCAGGCCCCCAATGCAGGATCAGTCATAGCAGTGGCAAAGAAACGAACACGATACCTGTCGGCTCAATTGGCAGCGACGGACTTTCTACTAAAGGACAGCACGTTGCCATCCTAACAAGATAAAGAGAACAGACAAGAGGGAAGCACGACAAATATGACGACAACGAGGGAACAGTGGCAAGTGCCAAGGTTTCTGCCCATACGACACGACAACCCTGCCGGAAACAGTGGCGATTTTTCACTCTTTTTCACCGTTTTTTTTTTTTTTACAAAAAGGAGACTTACACTTACGACACCATCCTGCCATCCTACCATCCTACCATCGGCGTCCTACACTGCAGCACGGCTTGCTTGCGGCCTGGCCAAGCGGTCAGGCGGGTGGAATACACGATGGTAAATGAAGGAGGGTGTCGAGGACGGAGAAGGGGAGAGAAGGCGGGCGAACAGCTGACCTACCGGGACCGACAGTTTGGCCCCGATTAGAACGACGAATATCAGGACATGGTGCGGCGAGGCGACCAAGACGAACCGAATTTTTTCATTGGCAACGCTGGGAAGGGAAGGAAAGGAGGAGAAAAGCTGGTTCGGCAAAAGGGAGAGTCGAGTGCCTTTTTGCCTTCGTAGCCGTTCCCGCACCTACCTGTCCTGAGATACGTATCTTACATGTACTCCGTACACGGGCAAGGACATGTGTTTTTTTTTGTGTGTGTGATGTGTGGTGTTGGCCTCTCCTCGTCTTTTGTCCTTGCCCAGCACATGCAGAAAGACACACAAAAAAAAGGCTCAGGCCTAGTCCCCTCCTGTCGCTCTTGCGGCACGGGACGTGCAGGCCACTGGCCGCCGCCGCCGCCGAAAAGCACCTAGGAAACTGGGCCGGGAGATCGGAGAGTTTTTTCCCTTTCTGTCTTGCCAGAGGAGTGGCTCCTCACCTACTAACTATGTCAGTGTTTTCTTTTTCCTTGCAGTTTCGGCCAGCTGCTGGACAGAGACCAATCGCACTGCACATACAGTATGCTGATGTGACTCCCTCGTTTTGCCACGGACTGCCTGCGAGCACGACTGCGTTGTTTTTTTGTTACTGGACAGCATGACAACCCACACAGCCAGCAAAAAGCAATCTCGTGCCGCTTCTTACTGGTCCCGCCATTGCCCCTACATATCAAGTATGCAAAGAGAGGCGGTGAAGATGCCATGCAGCAGGCAGCAGGGAGAAGCAATACTGCCTGAGATACAAAGAGTGGGCTGTCTCCAGTATTGCTTGGGCATTTTTGAGCGCTTTTGGGAAAACAGTACATGTTACATGTATTACGGAGTGTTGCATTCTGTTTCCAAGTCTTGGTACCCCTATTTCAGCAACAACCAACAGACCTGGTATTATACAACCAACAGCACGAAAAGAAAAGAAAGAGAGGAGGCGCGAAGGAAAGGAATCAGCCCCTTGAGCCGAGACAATCGTCCCGTGGATCGATACAGCCGCCAAGAAAGTCTGCAGCAGCAGCAACGGGAGGGAAACAAGTCCAAATGGGGGAGCGGAAAATCCGAGCAAGATGCGCGGCACGATATGACCGGCCCTGGGCACATATACTGATACATATTGGACTGCCCCCCTTTTTACTTTTGCGGTGAAGAGAGCGAGCGCCGCCCAACCGCACGTGGAGTTTGCATTACGAGCATTCCTTCTTTCCCTCCTGCTCCGCCCATTTTGTTTTCCATTCTGGTGGCGAACAAATGTATTCACCAACCTTTTGGCAGGTGTCCGCTGCGGGATCAACACGAAACGGCAGGCGGCTCGACACGAAGGATGAGCAGCGGCCCGAGTAAGCAGGCTTTGGAACCAAGAAAAAAAGGGGAAAAAAGAGGAGGACACATGATCGGGTGCTTGTGCGTTGCGCCTGTGAGAATTTGCTCACAAACCATGGTCTCTGGTCGTTTCTTCGCGCCTGTCAGTGGCTGAAGAAGGACATTGGTCTCCAAAAATTTCAGTTAATATGATGGCTTGCGATTTCGTTTATTGTTGTAATATATTTAAATATATTTGACCCAGGTCCTAATTATTGCATCTTATTTACATTATTTTTTCTAAAAAAAAATCAACAATTGACATTAAATTGGTGAGCAGACAATGTCTGATCAGACCGATCAAAGGAGCAGTCTGAGACAGATGAAGGGGGGACGGGGGGCGGGGTATGTTGAGAAAGGAAAGAGGGAAGACGCGAGGAAGGAACAAGGAACGTTCCGTCAGTCTTTTGACTGGAGGGTGGCCTCTCTTTGGATATGGGTTTGCGAGGGTTGCCGCAGCCAAAAACCAGAAGCCAGTCGCTGGCGTGAACTGTAAAATGGTGACATTCATTTATCTTACCGCTAGACATGAGGAGGTATGTACCTGTACTCGGTACAATTACCGCAAATAATAAACGCATAAAGAGAGAGCCCTTGATTCTTGCAGGTTGCCTGTTTTGATCGCTTTCCGTTTGCGGCAAGATGGTTTAAAACAGAGACGGCATGCTTTGGGCTTGGCAGGGGGGAAGGAGAGAAGGACTGGACCTTTGCAGGACGGTCCTGCCCGCATTGTTTTCACAGGGGGCCCTTGACGAGCCTGGAATATTCTGTACGGCGGAGAAAGGGGCGATCCTCACGAGTGCCAGCCAGGAGCCGGACGCATGGGGCTTGGAGGCTGAAATGGCTCTAGATGGAAACAGCAATGAAACAAAGAATGAAGCCTATGTTCTTTTGTTTAGTGTCATCGATACTGAAAAATGAAGGGACAAGAAAGAGAACAAGACCATCGTCAATCTCAAACGGCGTTGGGCACCTTTACGTCGTAGCCAAAAGTCGAAAAAGGAAAGAAAGAAAAACCGGCATACTACCACCATTCAGATTGGGTTCAAACCGCCCGGTCTATGGAAGTGGTAAAATAGCCCGTGGAATTGAGCCTCTCAGGCCCCAATGAGACCACATTTGGTGTTATTTCTCAACGTGTTTCTTGCGGACAAGGGCCTGCCCGTCCCTCCCGGCGGACAGGTGGTTTTAGTGTTTGATGGATCAAACAGCCCGCCTGGAAACCCCGTTTTTTCTTACCTTCCAGTATCACTGCTACGCCCAATAACGGCACAGTGAATCGACGAGCCTGTATTAATACCTGAAAGATACTTATTTAGGTGCTCCCCGTACTCCGTATTATCCGTCTGGCCAGGGGGTGCAATGTGACGGGCGGTTTGATTACGGGGCACCTTTGCGTTCCGTTGTTCACCCATTCCTCCTGTTATTGATGGCACGGGGAAACAATTGTCTCACGGAGCACACTTTAACAGAACCGATGGAGCAGTACTCCGTACTCCGTAAGGATATTACTCCCTCCTTTTTCGTCAGACAACGTGAGTTTTCCCTTGAATGGGGCGAAGCAGCAGAGCGGAGTACGGATGGGTGTGTTTTGCTCACCAGATTCCACTGCAAGACGCTGACGTTGGACCATTGACCAAATTCTGGCTCGTGCTCTTATGCGCCCTTTGCTTTCGGAGGACTGCGGCATCACGGGGGGGCCTTCACCTTGAAAAAGGACTGCTGACCGAGGAGCAGCAGCAGGATTCAAATTTGGATTATCTCCTCCTCCTTACTGACAAGATACGTGGTAAGATATGTGGTAAGATACGTCGTACAAACAAAGAGACAGGCTGGCGTTAACCAGGCGTATCTTCGTTGTCGTCTCACAGACCAACTTTGTACAACCTGCCAACGCTTCGCCCTTGGAGAATGACAGGTAGCAATGCATGAGGCAGCAGGCGTTACATTACACAGCATGTCCTGTTCAATATTTCCAGACGAAAGGTCAGACACCAGAGTATGAGCATCCCATGCCTATGCATATTTTCCGTGTTGTACAAAGTGTGGCACAAAAGAAAGAAAAGAAGAAAGAAAAAACCACGTCTAGACCTGTTTATCGGCGGTCACTTCTCGCCGGTTAAAAGTGAGATACGTTTTGCGCGCTTTCTTGTTTGTCAACGTGTCAACTGTTCGCGGGTACTCCAACCGTGCTAGTTGGACCTGGCTTGGCCTCGCTTCTCTTCCCGCACCCGCTACGGCACTACCCAGGAAGCCAGGGCCGGCACGAATATCCACCACATTATTGCTTGTCCGCCTTTAGTCGATCCCCTCTCCCAACTTTTGCGAGAAGAAATCCACACAATCCACACAACTCGGCGAGCATCCTGTGTGTTCTTTTCTTGTGTTTCTTTCTCTTCGTCCCATTATATCTACATGCATTGTGGGATTCTTGAATGAAGCGATCAACTCCTGTGCGTGGTGTGACTGTGACCGTGTGGATTTGCATGTACAAGTACGCAAAAGTTTGTCCCAAACTGGACTTGTGCATATTCTGCAGACTACTGCTTTCTTCGCCTGCATTCCACACACCATCATGTATTTTGGGTGAATCAATTCGACGCTGCGGGAAATACAGTCATTGATTAGAGGGGACGCGGGAGGAAAACGGCCGCGTGACGAGGATGGCAAAAAAAAAAGAACGCTTTGCACGAAGTGAGAGGGAAAAGAATGAAGGAAGGAAAGATGGGAGGAGCGCGCCAAAAAAAAAAGGAGGAGCAGAATGCCGAAGGAGTGCGTCAAGAAATGCAATACGTGATGCGCACTGCATCCTTTACGCGACCAAGCGGCAGGCCAAGCGCTTGTCATTCGCTGCTCATATGGTTTTCTCGAGAGGATGCACCAACAGTCACTAACAGAAAGGCATGCGGACATGCGCATGTACATGTACGGAGTTACAGATACATGTATAGAGTGCGCGAATGATATTAGCCAGAGCCAGGCGTGCATGCCTGCATCACTGGAGAGATGTGAAAAGGAGGCGTATTGTAACGCAAGCCCCCAGAAGAAGGTGGCTGTTATGTTCCTTACTGAGGACGGAGAACTCCGTACAGTAGCGGGTGTCTCATCTCTATCTAATTCTATCCCCTGAAATTGCCAAGTGTACTCAGTAAACGTAAGATAGTAAGATACAGTTGCTACGAAGTGTTAGTCCATACGTATTGTGTTTTCTCCCTATCTCTTTGTCTTTTCTTCCTTCTCTTTACTCTCTCTCTCTCTCTCTCTCTCTCTCTCTCTCTCTTTCTCTTCTCTCCGCCTCGCGTGCCTTATGCTTGTTTGTGTGGTGCATTTCGCAGCTCGTTCCTTCCGCCAGACCAAGAAGAGAAAGAGAGATGAATAAAAAAATAAAGTAAAAAAAGGTCCGTCCCGTGAGGGTGGGTATTTTAGGGTGTCCTGCAAGCGGGGCCCTTTTGATCACATGAGTGTTCATGGCAAGCTGAAGAGCGGGCCTGGCCAGCAGGGCTCTCTCGGTTGGGCTGTAACGGGGAAACAGGGGTTGCGATGAAAAAAGAGCAGGTTTTTCTTCATTTTTTCTTGATGTGGGAATTTCTACGAGCCGCCACATGCACGCCGAGGAAAGAGAAGGGGCAGGAGGAGGGAAGTAAAGGAGGACGGAGGTAAGATTCGAGAAGAAGAACAAAATGGAAAACAAACAGGGTCAATGCCGAAGAAAGGGAAACCAGAAACAGGAAACCAAAAAAGAAAGAGCGTTAGACCGCTCTTGCCGCTCAAAATGATTTTTCTTTTCTTTTTCGTCTTGCTTCCTTCCAACTTTCTTTCTTTTTCTTCCTTTCTTTCCATGTCAAAACAAGGGGGGCCCGGTTAGCTGAAAAAAAAAGAAAAGAACTGCATTTGCATCCCGTCACAGAGATTTGTTATTGCTTTTTGTGGTTTCTTTTCTTTTCTTTTCGGGGTGGCGTTGGCACAAAATGGAAAGGCCCGCCCTTCTTTGTCACACCGCTTGCAACTGATGTGGAGCCCTTGCAGAATGCCGAGACGAGAGAAGAGTGAAAAGACGGCCAGACTGCAAACTCGAGGGAACAAGGGTGGCCAGCCACTCTAGAGTGGATTGTGAGATGCAGGCGCCGTAGGGCGTCGTGTGAGGGAAGTAGCGAATAGGATGCTCCAGAGGCGCTTTTGCAGTTGGCACGCTGGAGGCGGACCACAAGAGACGGATGGGCAGTGGAGGGGGCGTGTTTTATGTGTTGTTGTGTCTCGTATGAGAGAGAAGCAGAGAGAGAGAGGGGTGCGCCGAAACCAGCACAAATAAAGTGCAAGAATAAAAGAAAAAGAAACATGCGCAGCAGATTGAGGCGGCATAAGCCGTAAGATACGTTCTTTACGATAGAATGAGGATTGCAGGAGCATGCCAGTCCGAATACGGAGGTGGCGAGGCAAGGGGAGGAAAGAAAAGAAAGGGGACGAGAAGAAAGACCGAGCAAGCGAGGGCGCGAAAGCACGGGAACGCAGTCCTGCAAATAAATAATAGAGAAGGCATCGGTCTTGCAGGTTTTCTGGCAAGTCATCTCTCCAGGAACCCCATAGGTCAATCTCGCCGAGCCACGGCCCCAAATGAAAAATGCCGAGGGGGATGCCAAAAAAAAAAAGACGAAACGAGGCGAGAAGAAGAAGAAGAAGAAGAAAAAAAAAAAG